>JAMPIV010011479.1:0-124959 GCA_024509875.1 Oreohelix idahoensis | reverse complement strand
GCGCATACTGTCTCTCAAACAAACAAACACACACAATCACAACTATACACATTTTCTCTAGCACTCTCACACACATAGGTGCACACTGGCTTTCATTAAAAACAACACACATATACAAATTGCATCTCTCTTGTTTTGTTTTTTTCCAGAATCTCACACGTTGTCTCAGTTTGTGGCGTCGAGGTGGTCGTTGACAGACCAACGTGGAGACTAGACTAACAACAGCTGTTTAAGGGTTTTCAACCCGAGGCAAACGTGTCCAAAGGTGCATAAGCTGGCAACTGGATGAGGTGGAAGAGGGAAGGAAGGGGGGGGGGGGGGGGGAAGAAGTAAGTGTGGGAGATGATGAAACGTTGTAATGTTTCTCACCTGCTGGTCTACAGATCCAGAGGAGTTGCGTTAAATTAATTAAATTCTACACCTTGTCTGACTCTATGACTATTTAGCGGCTATGATGATAGGAAACCCGAGTTCGTGTGTCAGAAATCCGGTTTCAAATATTTGCATAAAAGAACTAACGGGCTTAACATTTATATTAGAAGGCGATAAATCTATTGACTTATAAAATGGTAAGCAAAGGGCGATAATCCAAAATAGTCATTAACAGTAGTGTTTTTACGCCCCTTGAGAAAAAGTCGTGTTTTTAGTTTGGAATTTCTGGGTTGGCTGTTTTGTTCTAGAATGTTCGGGAAATAGTTATCGATGGAAATCGTTTTACAAAATATAGTCATTCAGATCTGCAACGCGATTAGCGCCAGGAAGCAAGTTTTCTTGTGTTAAAATTTAAAGTCGCGAGCGCAAATGAGGATTATCATCGGACAATAAGTCAAAGTCCTTTGCTTGATTTCTGTGGTCACAGAAAAATGAACTATTGTCTATTCCGCTTGGTACGTCACAATGGTATATATTAGTTTGTCATTCATTTCGGTGGACAAGATTGCCAGGGTTGCCAGTACGACAGAAAATGTGTATATTTTCATGATAACCAGGTACCTTGAGTCTCGCCAATATATGATAATTGTTTAGTACATGAGACGAACAATAGACAGCAGCAAGTCATTAGAAGTAGAAAATATAAACCTTGGTAGAAATAGTCATCCCTGGCGGTAGGCCAGTCCATCTAAAACATACACCAAGTAAATCTCACCAAGATACGCTAAACAGAACACAGAAGAAATAAGAGACAGAGTCAGAAGAAATATGTCAAATGTTAGAGAGACAAACGATTTCATTTAAATGAAGAATTTTGATGACAGCAGAAAATATCGACAGCAGTGGTTCTCAAGCCATGACCACCATAGATACTAGAGACACTAAAACAGCAAGCGTGAACGTGAGAGCAAGACATTTTATGAATCATTGAACTTAATTTGTTACTGTACAAGTCGGCCAACCTCAAGGGAAGGTTGTGCACATCTTTTAACATTTCTTCACTTTATTTTACAATGATATCACTGAAATTGTGAATACATAATGATGATGCCAGTGAAATGATGAACAAGTAAGGATGTCAGTGACATGATGAATAAACAAAGACGATGTCAGTGAAATGATGAATAACTTATAATGATGTCAGTGAAATGATGGATACATAAGGATCATGTCAGTGAAATGATGAATAAATAATGATGTTAGTGAAATGATGAATAACTAAGGATGCTGTCAGTGAAATGATGAATAAATTAGGATGTTAGTGAAATGATGAATAAATAAAGATGACAGTGAAATGACGAATAAATGATGACAGTGAAATAATGAATAAATAAGGATGAAGTCAGTGAAATGATGAATAAATAAGAAGGAAGACAGTGAAATGATGAATAAATATGGATGACGTAAGCGAAATTATGAATAAATAAGGATATCAGTGCCATGACGAATAAATAAGGGTGAAGTCAGTGACATCATGAATAAATAAAGATGTCAGTAAAATGATGGATAAATAAGGAAAGCCTCATGTCTTGTTCTTCTTTTTCTTCTTCTTCTTCTTCTTCTTCTTCTTCTTCTTCTTCTTCTTCTTCTTCTTCTTCTTCTTCTTCTTCTTCATTGTTTCCTAACCCCTTTCATTTCTGTCTTATGTTCGCTTCTTCCAGTGTGTTTGGGTCTTCAAGAAGATAGTCAAGTCCAAACTTTAGGCATTCAAAGACAAATGCATATGCCGCGTTTTCCATATAAACTGTCAGATATTAAATCAAACACGGACCTCTGGAACAGAACGAGACATCATCCTACACAGCAGTTGATTAAAGAGAATGTAAACATGGATATGACACACCCTGAGGAATGTAATATACCTGTATGTCCAGACGAGTCCACTGTGGATCCAGGGGGTCTCTTGTGAGGCACAAAACACACCATGGGATTACTACTGCCTCAGTCAGCTAAGAGGTTGTACCTAGAGCTGGCTACCTTTTCATGTAAAAATATTGCTACAAAAACCACCATTGCAAGAATAAGTGAATGATTTATGCAGGTTTCCTGTAAGTGGGTCAGCTGTGGTAGTGGCTCCATGCTCCATAAGGGACGAAAAGGAAAATTATGATGATGACCAGATATGTCCGTGACTGGAACCCACACGGGAAGAGAAAAGTGGGGAGGTCAAAGAGAACTCGCAGAAGAATGGTGGAATGAAGCCATAATAAAGCAGGACCTTATGAATAGAGCTGAAGAAAACTGCCCTCTATAGGAAGCAGAAGGCAGTAACCGCTGACAAGAAGTGATGATAATGATGATGAATTTATGATGATTATGATGATGTATTTTCTTGGTGGCACACTTTCAGGGAGGATTTAAAACCGCAACATTAGTCCGCATCGAGTGGCAGAGATTTTAGAGCTCCTGCTCCAGGAGGCAAAGTTACGGGGTTCAAAAGCTGGTAGCGTCGCTCTCCAGTTTACCCAGCTGTGAAGAAAGTACTTGACTCTGCTCGAGTTAGGGAAAGCAAAGGCAGAGAGGAAAGCATCCGGTAACTCCATCTTATTAATCTTAGATCTGGTATAGTGAATTCTCTAATACTTCACGCCGGTACGACAGTATCTGATGTAGCATTATTCTAGGGGGTTCGAGCTTTCAGATAACGTTGAGACACTGGCTTTAAAATAAAATTCATTTAGACAAAGTATTGAAACAAGTGAGGAAGGCAGTATAGTGAAAAAAATATGGAAGCTGAAGGTATATTATTCTGTTTGCTAGCACAAGGTGAGTGTGAAGTAAAGTACTCACCTGAAGTAAAGAGACAACAAATGTCAAAAATTGTTGGTTTGATCTGCTGTATTGTGTCTGGAAAGCAACAAGAGATAAGAAAACAACAACACCAGAAAAGTATCAGTATATTAAGATAAAAACCAGATACGTCTTGTCAAGATAGATATGTCTCGTCCAGATAGACATGTCTCGTCAAGATAGACTTGTCTCGTCAAGATAGACACTTCTCGTCAAGATAGACATGTCTCGTCAAGATAGACATGTCTCGTCAACTCAAGATAGACTTGCCTCGTCAAGATAGACATCAGGCTATGCTGTGTTGACCCCAGAGATCTCCGAGGAGGCACAGAAAGAATAAGAATTAGAATTCCTCTGGTATGATGTAAGAGACGATTAACATGAGGTTGCGCAGGCATCTTAATCATGTAAAACCATTGCTACATAATCCACCACTGCTTGAGCATATTAATATGTTGGTGCAGGATTCATGGATAGGGACCAGCTGCATTGGTAATTTCATGATCCATGAGCAGCGAAACGGAAAGTTTTATACCCAGAGAGAGATAGAGAGAGAGAAGGAAAAGGAGAGAGAGAGAGAGAGAGAGAGAGAGAGAGAGAGAGAGAGAGAGAGAGAGATGAAAAGAAAACGACAAATTCTCTTATTAGCTAATAATAAAGTTAAAAGTAACGAGAGGTTAAAGAAAGCCAACGTCACAAATAAGACACCATGTATGACAACTGTAGACAGCAACAGATAGTAAAAGGAAATAAAGAAAACAAGAACTTAAGAAAGGATAAAGATGTGAACAAGAAATATGAGGAAAATGAAAACATAATAAGAAAAAAATGAGAAGTAATTAAGACAAGAATTAATAAAGTGGCGGAGAAAGAGAAGTAATTAAACACAGAAAGTATGACAGATGATAAAAGGTGATAATTACAAGAAGAAAAGAAATTTAAATGAAAAATAAAAACAGGTATGAAGAAGGTGAACAAAGAATATAAAGACCAAAATAAAAGGACTTGGAAGAATAAGAAAACAGAAGAATTATGTTACACTTTTATTCGTAACGTACTGAACCGATTTAATTAAAACGGTTGAGTAAACTTGCCTGTATTAATTCCCAGCCACCCCATCCCTTCCACCAACAAAAACATATACTCACCTTCTCACACATATGTCACGTGCAGTTCACACACTCCTGCTTTGTGTATTTTTCACGTCAGCTGTTTTGAGCCCGAGTTGGACGCAGCCTGCCTGTCTCGGGACCGGGCCTGAAAATAGATCCCTGGAACCTATTGACGAGCCATCTTGGCTCTAACCGGAAGCTAAATTGTACCTGTTGATTTGTCCCGGGTCTGCGATGTTTACTTAAGAATGTCTAACACATTTTAACCGCGTCTTTTTTTTGTTATTGCTTTATACTCGACTAGGCACGAGCTTACAATTTGACAACTAGGTAACGATCCGCCTCTGCATGTCCCAACTGTTGTGCTAGACTGCAAGACGTGTATTGTACACAGCTTCGACACTAATCTCATGTCAAGATATAATATTGTTACCTTTTCTTAATTTTCTTGTAAATTTTTTTTTTTTAACACATATTTCTGTTCCTAGATCTTCTACCTTTTCTTAATAACAGACTACTACTACCACACCACCGCCACTACTACTACTACTACTACTACTACTACTACTACTACTACTACTACTACTACTACTACTACTACTACTACTACTACTACTACTACTACTACTACTGCTGCTGCTACTATTGCTTCTACTACTATTATTACCACCAGCACCATCATTTCTTCTTTCTTTTTCCTCTTCTTTTTCTTCTTCTTTTTTTTTTCTTCTTCACCTTCTTCTTCTACTTCTTTTTCTTCTTCTTCCTCATCTTCTTCTTCATTTTTTTTTCTTCTTCGCCTTCTTCTTCTCCTTCTACTTCTTATTCTTATTAGAAGAAGAATAAGGCGAAGAAGAAAATATGAAGAAGAAGATGAAGATGATGAAGAAATTGAAGATTTTTACAGAAGAACGCGTTGAAGATTTTTAAGACGAAGGAAACAGATTTTTTAAGAAAGAAAAAATTGAAAATTTTTAAAGAATAATTGGAAGATTTTGAAGACGGAGAAATGGAAGTTTTGGAATAAAGAGTATTGGAAGATTGTTTACGACACAAAACAAAGAAACAAATAAATGAAGTGATTTTGAAGACAGAAAAACGAAAGATTTTTCAGGAAAGAATTTTTTTTTTTTTAAGACGGTAAAATGGAAAACTTTTATAGAAAAAGAAATGGAAGATTTTTTTTTTAGAATAAAAAGAAATTTGTTTCTTCTTCTTCTTCCTTATTCCTCGTTTGTCCTGAAAAGGACGTTGGTTGCGTTGTGTCTGTTTACAGCGGAGCTGAGATACCTGCGCCTTTCGGCCGGCACATCCGACTTCAGCACGGCATTTTTTGGGACCGGGTTTGCCTTCCCTCTTCGATCCCTACTCTCTCAGCCTCAGCCAGAATGTATTGATGCAGCCTGTTTCCAGGACCACCTCGTGGAGGTGGAGTAGGGTCTTGGTCAGCTCTGGTTCGCTGATCCTGACGCAAGCAGTCAAGCTATGGGTCGCTGACTGCATTCTCTATTGCTGCGTCTTTGGGTCCCTGTTTCATCATAAGACATATTAAGAGAATCAATATATATATATATATATATATATATATATATATATATATATATATATATATATATATTATATATATATATATATATATATATATATATAATATATATATATAATATATATATATATATATATATATATATTTATATATATATATACATACATACATACGTACAAAAACAGGTACAAACAGCAGCTGAAACTAGATGGGGTGGAAGGTGGAAACTTGTAACCTTACAATATGTTCTGAGATCTGCTAAGAATTAGAAGTATAAGTGAACGATTAACAGAGATCAAAATTAGACACGTAATATATTTACACATAACGCTTTGTTGGCTGGAAACCATAAGAGAAGGAAACGTTGAAAGAACATGTGCAAAAGAAAGACAGTTATTACAGGTATTCGGCGGAAACTCTGCTGTTACAGTGCGGATTAACAGTCAATTTCAGAACTAGCCCTTGTTAGGGCTCCATAATTCTAACTGACAGACATTAATTTTCCTTCTTATGGCTTCGTATTTTTTTTTCCCAATGCTTAGTATTTTCAGACATAGTTTTCTATTTTGACCGGCAATTCCACTCTGTTATAACCGAATGGCTTATGTCTATGCTTAAAGTATGCATGCCACGACAAAAGAAGAAATACGCTTCAAAGGGCTAAAAAATCAGAAGAACTCTAACCGGCAAGACGGTTAACAACTGCATCGGAATCGCATTAGGTAGTTTAACAACTTCTGCAATTGCGGTTACATACACTACAGTATATGTAACGATAGTGCGAGGTATTTCTCTGGAGGGACGAAGCTGACCTATATCATTGCTTATTAGATTCATCTTAGGCATCAGATAAACTTTGTTAGAACGTCAAAGAGCAAAGGAACGTGGTAATCTACCTCAACCTGATGCAAGCGCAACTTTCGAGGAGGCAAAATTTTTTATCAGAATCAGATACAGAAACAAATGGGATGTAGAGCATCCAGGTCACACACAAAATGATGTATACTACCACCTCAACAGAAGAGAACAAGTGGTAATCTTCAGACTCCGCACTGGCCACAATAGATTGAGATATCATCTATTCAACAAGCTAAAGATAGGAACTACCGATCAGTGTGAATAACTTCTGAACATTTGCTTCAAAGTTGCCCAACATATGCGGAACAGAGAAAGCGCAAATGGCCGACACCAGCACCATTCGTGGAATAGCTCTATGTCGTAGATTTTTCGATAGGAATTTAAGACATAGATTGGTCCCTTCTGGATAGGATTAGAACATGGTGATAGCTCAGTGGGAGATAAGGCAAAGAAATAGATTTTCACGAGTGAGATGGGAATATATAGGTAGAATCTGTCCCTGAAATCGAGAAACTTCTCTCATTCAGCCTATCTCTACAACAAGACTTTGTTAGTCAGACAGTATACCACACTATATATTAATACATATCACAACTCACATACACACACACATAAGTGACGACAGTTAGACGCACAGACGTGAAAACTATATCTATGGGATAGGGATCTTTTTGGGACAAGCTGACCAACACACGTAAATAAAACAATATTTTTGAATATCAAATCAAATACAAATAAACATAAGTAAATGAATTAATTAAAGAGTTAGACTTATAGGTGTAATCCTCCCTCCCTCTGTTGATACAAGATCCCGTTAGAAGAGAAGTTATTAACCCCCAAAGAGTCAAAGGTGTTTACACTATGGTCTAGGATTTCCCTCTACAACAAAGAACAGAGTTTATACGTTAATCTATTCTGAAAGGGACAGCGTTAGCAAAACTTGCATAAAAATACAAAGTTAGTACATGGGTTATACAATGAAAGAATTATTTATTCCTGCTTTCTCTTGCTCTGACAGACCTGTGATCACACCCAGTCACTCTTACCTACTATGTGCTTTCACAACATCTGGAACAATCGCAAGGTACATACAGCCCATCCAAGGTTTGGTTATTGGCGAATCAAGCCCCAGTTTCCCCAAAGACTAATTAATTCAAATGATGGGAAACGCTTGATTCGCTACTGGTAGTAGGATGCTGATTATGTCACTTCAATTTTTGTCCAGGTAGTAAAATAATTAAGAAGTCTAATGTTCACAGTGTACAGTAGCTTGGAATCTTCAATCGTTAAATCGGGTGTCAGGTAAATAAATCTGTTCAGGATAGATCTTCTTCACAACACTGTGGTTGTTATACCGGTAATGTAAATGTTAGATTTTTGTCGCCACCACAGGCTGATATTATATGAACTTGGGAAGAGAAATCTGGATATTCTATTAGTCCAGTTACAATTTATTCTTAATATTCTTTGGGTTGGTACTATGTCTCTTTCTGGGTGTAAAACACGAGACCAGACTGGTCCCATTGAAAAAACCCAATATTTATATCAGTATGTTCTTTTGTAAAGTTATTCTCAGATTCATATGTAAGCCACTGGTAAGGTTTAGGGTTTGACCCAAATACTGTGTAAAGGAGAAAATACAAATACTTAAGAATCAGTGCATTTACTTAGTTGGTTAAACTGTTCTCTGACTGGTTACTATCAGTTAATAAATTTTATATTATAGGTGGAAGAGTATAGCTAGAAATTAATATTAGCTCTGCTATCCACTTTAACACAGTAAACATAGAGAAATATAATTTAAAATTTAACTAGTAAATCACTCTGCACAAAAAATCTTAGAGAAAAATAATTGACGATTTAACTAGTTAAATCACTCAAACTACTAGTATAATAATTACCACAAGCCAGAAGTAAAACGGTCTCCAATCGAAAAACTAAGTGATACTTCTATTATAAGAGATCTTTAGAATCGAAAGCTAGATGTTCTCTGCAATTCTGGCGGTACAGGATAAATTTGAGTTAGAATGCCGGGTATATATATCTCTGAAATCAAAGAGACTGCTACCTATACCCAGAAAACCAGACTCTCTGCCAGATGTTGCCACCTACGGGAACATCTTCGTTCAGATTTCGGCTTATGTGTAAATCAAAGCCGTTCTTCACGCTAGAGCCGAAAACCAGAATAATGCATAACGTAATTTGCTAATCAGTGCAAATGTTACACGTCTCTGCTCGTATGAGCCATCTAGCGAGCAGTATCCTTTGATCTGGCAATTCGCCGTGTTTAATTACTTTACTAGCGAACGGATTACAAGGGAGGTAATAGCCATTTGCTCACCTTGGTTCCAAAATTATCTTCTCTTAGTACTAAAAGTAATACATCCTTGATCGCTGTCTTATCTATTACCACGATTTTCAATCGCTGGCGTTAAATTACAGCTTAACGTAACTAATACGTCTGCTTGTAAAACGTTCATCAAAGGTAATAGCGAACATAAATAAATTACGTGCTAAATTAGAAAAACGGACAGATCTCAGAGTGTATAGGGTTTTTTTATGATAAAAACGTGCATAGGTGAAAGAAAAGGTAAAAGAAAAGTGTAGATAATGAGAAAGATATGAGAAAGATATATGAAAGCTATATTCATAATCTGTCACACTCTACGGAGATTCAAATAGCCTCAAACTGACTACTGCTTTCTTTGAAAACCTTCAAGTGGACGTCTGAGAGTGTACTAAGAAGAACGTCAAAGACATAGAAGATCTGCTACACGAATCTGAACTTCACAGGCTGAAAAATATATTAAAAAAAAAATATTTTAAACACACGCTTTTAGTGCACTAAAAATCCAAAAATAATTTTTCAAGGAGTTTATAGCTTGCAGTCAAAAAATTTAACATCAAATTGACAAAAAGCGTGGGGCGCTTAAGCGCTTATCATATACAAGAATTTTATCCATAAGTGTCTAATAAAGTATAAAGCAGAAGATAATTTCATGCAGAATCAGCGCCCCACGCTTTTTGTAAATTTGATGTTACATTTTTTGACTGCAAGCTGTAAACCCCTTGAAAAATTAATTTTTGGGTTTTTAGTGCATTAAAAGCGTGTGTTTCAAATATTTGTTTATATACAGTATTTTGTATTTTATTCTTTGTAGTGTTAGACAAATTATGACATACTAAAACATAAACAATATTTTTACTTATTGTTAATCTGGTCTAAAATTTCTTAAGCGATCCATTTCTTTTAGAGCGTCAGTATTACATGGCTTTGTGCCTGTTAATTTGGTGCAACCAATTTCTTCAATAGAGATCGAACTCGACTTTCCCTTGATTTATAATTTTATAATTTGGATTGTTTCCCTTGATTTGGCAGCCACTTGTTTGAGTACTGTCCTGTTTAACGCATAGAAAAAAATAAAGCACCACGCACTCTTGAATTTTTAATTAACTTGATTATGTCCTTTATTTGTTTACATTTCTTTACGAAAAGCGTTAATGACTTATAATGTCATAATAACAATATTAAATTATTAAATAATTGACTGATTATTGTATTGTAGTCGGGAATACACAACTATGACAAGTTTCAGAGCTACTGCTCATCTGGAAGTGATTGAAAAATCGATTGCAAGTTTTGAAAGAGACATGAAAATGACATGAAAGTGACATACCAGAGAAGTTAAATAAAAGCGTGTAAAAAGAATATCCAATGCGCTATTGTCATTATAATTTTCATTATTGTGATGTCTTTGTAATAAACTGATGACTGTGTTACATTGCAAGTATGTTTATGGGAGATAGCTGGTAAATGGAAATAATAATGATGGTAATATATACCAAAATGCACTTGTAAGATTGTAATGGTTTTAGTGTTAACCCTGTGTGTGAGAGAACTGCGGAGTCAGCTTGTGTAGCGATATTCGGTATGGAGCAGGTTTCGTGTGGGAGTTAAGAAACATGACTTCGGTGGGAAAACGTTAATACTGAGGGCGGCGGACAGTTTCTGAGTGGAAGTGAGGGATGAAATTTGCGGATAACAAAAGTTTGGCAGCTATTTACTGGCGCTTGAAAGAAAGAAGGTTGAGGGTCCTCGACTGGTTCTTACTGAGGCAAAGTAAGATTCTTAGTTAAAAGAAATCTTGATTGTGCGTGGTAAGCCTATTAATTGATTGTGCGTGGTAAGCCTATTAAGCTGCTGTACCCCAGTTGCGAGGGTCCGATTGGCAAAGTGGTAGAGCGCTTTCCTCTGGCGGTAGAGCGCTTTTTTCTCGCGACAAAGTTACCGGGTTCCGAGATATAGTCCTGATAGCGCGACGCTTAAGTCCACTCAGCCGACTATGATCTTGAGTTAGGAATGGCAAAGGCAGAGAGGGAGGGTACTGGTCACCCACTTCACAAAAAAACTGGACCTAGTATGGTGAAGTTTCTAACACTTCACTCCCCTACGGCAGTATCTTCAATGGAGCTACCTACCACTTCACAACATGACAGATTAAAACGCATCAAGAAAGGGGGGGTTGCTGTCAAAGTTTCAGCTCTTGACATTGAATGGAACATACGAAATTTTAGCGCCAAAGATGTCCAACTCGACAAATACGCAGTGCGATTTTGACAAAAAGCATTTTAAATAGGTACCCAATTCTGTTCTTGAGTTAGAAGAAGGAAAAGGCAGCGAGGAAGAGAACTAGTCACCCCGCCTCATAAAGCTGACACTTACGGTAGTTAAGATTCTAACACTTCATTACCTAGTCAGGGTCGGATTATTAATCAGGCTAAGTAGGATGAAGCCTAGTGGCCCTGAGCTCTTCGGGGGCCCGTGCATACATTAAAAAAAATTTTTTAATGCATAGATATATGTACAAAAAGAAAATGTTTGCAATTTGTAATCGTATTCATTACGTTTTAAAATGACAGTAAAAACAAAAATTGCTTAAAAGACATGATGCAACCTGGAAAAATCATAACTGCGCATGAACTATATGATATTCCATAGCATTTTAAAGCATATATTCGGGAAGTCATCATCATCAGCTGCCATCTCCACAACGAAGGTTGGCTGTAATGGATCTCCAACGTCTTCTGTCTCTTGTCTTGGTGGTGCACTCTAACAGACTCTTTCCTGTCTCTTGTCTTGGTGGTGCACTCTAACAGACTCTTTCCTGTCTCTTGTCTTGGTGGTGCACTCTAACAGACACTTTCCTGTCTCTTGTCTTGGAGGTGCACTCTAACAGACTCTTTCCTGTCTCTTGTCTTGATGGTGCACTCTGATAGACTTTTTCCTGTCTCTTGTCTTGATGGTGCACTCTAACAGACTCTTTCCTGTCTCTTGTCTTGGTGGTGCACTCTAACAGACTCTTTCCTGTCTCTTGTCTTGGTGGTGCACTCTGATTGACTCTTTCCTGTCTCTTGTCTTGATGGTGCACTCTGATAGACTCTTTCCTGTCTCTTGTCTTGGTGGTGCACTCTGATAGACTCTTTCCTGTCTTTTGTCTTGGTGGTGCACTCTGATAGACTCTTTCCTGTCTCTTGTCTTGTTGGTGCACTCTGATAGACTCTTTCCTGTCTCTTGTCTTGGTGGTGCACTCTGATAGACTCTTTCCCGTCTCTTGTCTTGGTGGTGCACTCTGATAGACTCTTTCCCGTCTCTTGTCTTGGTGGTGCACTCTGATGGACTCTTTCCTGTCTCTTGTCTTGGTGGTGCACTCTGTTAGACTCTTTCCTGTCTCTTGTCTTGGTGGTGCACTCTGATAGACTCTTTCCTGTCTCTTGTCTTGGTGGTGCACTCTGATAGACTCTTTGCTGTCTCTTGTCTTGATGGTACACTCTGATAGACTCTTTCCAGTCCATCTCTTGATGTTATCTTTCCACTTATAGCGCTGTTTTCCCCTTGCACGTTTGCCTTCACCTCTCCCTTCTATTATGGTCTTCTGCAAGGTGTTATGCCTTTTTATGTGGCCAAAGTGTTTTAGCTGCCGAACTTTGATCTCCCTCATTAGTTCTCTTTTCATACCTAGATTTTCTAGGACCTCCTTATTTGTTTTCTTCTCTTTCCGTGAGATACGCCTCATTCTTCTATGTATCCACATTTCAAGAGCCTCAATTCTTTCTTCCAAAGGCTTATTCATCGTCCATGTTTCTACACCATACAGAAATGCAGAATATATATAACACTATTGGGGAAGTAGATGGGGTTAAAAAACATGAAAATGGAACCAGTAAGTCTCCAATTGCCCTTCGCTTGTTTAGAACCCTTGTTCACAATGCCTTTCAAGAAGTCTTTCCAAATGTATTCATTTGTTTTCGCATCTGTTTATTACTTTTGACAACCAACTGCTGTGGAGAACGGTCATTCTGCACTCAAACGGGTTAAAAACTATCTACGATCCACCATGAAGGATAATAAACTGAACAATTTAGTGCCGATGCGCATAGAATATTCTATTCTTAAATATACTGCTTTCTTGCAACTTAAGAAATTGTTTAAAGAAAAACATGAAAAATGTTTCAATAAAATGTGTTTAATCTATTTACCTTAATAGTAAAACTAATACTAATTAGCATTAATAAAAAAAAATAATTACTAATAAAAGAGGTAAGAACAAACATACCAGTCTATTAATAAGACTAGTATATACCATCTAAGGGGTTTGAAAAAAAAATTCAAACTATTGCATCTTAGGTGAAGGGGGCCTAAACATCAAAAAGCCTAGAGGCCTTTAATGGCTTAATCCGGCTCTTTACCTAATGGGACTAATTTTTGCAAGAAATCGAGATCTTTGCCATAAAAGCTCTAGCGAATTCAGTTAGTGCAAAGACTGACAATGCAATAAACTGCTTCATCAGCAGTTATTCAAAGGCTTAAAACTGCATACAGCTACAAGCTCTGAATATTCAGTTTACCTATCGTTTCCCTACAACAGAGAACATTCGAGTCGTATTATTTTGCTGTTAAAACTTCGCGAGTCGCAGAAGGATTTCCAATTGCCTAAATTTATGCGCGGCGAAATGTTCGCCTCGCATACCCGTTCTGAATAGAAAGAGTAAAAATTCTTTATTTTTTTTCTCACGAAGCCAATATACGCTGAATTACACTGCAGAAAACGTTTTAGAAAATAAATAAATCTTAAGAATGCTGAGGGGGAAAATAAGCTACAAAGAAAGCTCGACGATAAACAGCAAAATTATCTACATTATTTACCGCGCTCGTCTCTCGATCCCTAGTTTCCAGCACCGTGACGCTCATTTTGACATTTCCCGTATCGTATAACGGAACACGCGGACAACAAAAACTGTGAAAGAACGCTAAATCAACGCAAGAAAACGCGTAAGAAATGTCCGTTAAATGCGGTGCTGAAAGTTATTACAACGTATCTGTACTGATCTATCCGACCAGCGATAAACTCTGGTAATTTGTCTGTTCCAGTGTCAAGTCCGAAGATGTTTATGTTGTTTATGTGCCCGAGGTTGTGAAACGAAGTCACGCCTGTCTGTACTGGTTGTTTGGAATATGTGGAAACGACTTTCTGTGATGTTGAAAGCATTGTTACAAGAGTTAACTTCTTCTGGACTATTCCCTGAATTTAACAGGGGACGTACAAATAAAATTTCTTAACTGCTCGTTGCTCAAGATACGTGAACACAACTGTTTTTGATATTGAAAGTATTGTTTTACAAGAGTTGACGTCGAAACTGTTGTGTACAATTCCCTGAACTTAATTGGGGACATACTAATATAATTTCTTAACTATTAGATGTTAAAGATACGGGAATACGGCTGTCTGTGTCTCTGTGATGTCGAAAAAGTTAACTTCAAAATTATAGTGGACTACTTTCTTAACTTAACAGGGGACGGTACAAACAGAACTTCTTAACTACTGGTTCTTCATGATACGTGAATACAACAGTCTTTGATGTTGGAAGTATTGTTTTACAAGCGATAACTTCGAAATTATTGTGGTCTATTCTCCTATCTTAACAGGGACATGCAAATAGAACTTCTTGATTACTAATCTTAAGGCCTTGGAGATATAGTTTTACAGAAGAATGCTGAGATTACCATGGTTAGCTTGTCATTTAACGGGCAAAAACACTCTGGAATTGCCACGTAAACTAGTGTCTTTATGATAAATTATGAATTGCACAACATAAATTCTGCTATAACTTTATGGTTAATGCCCCGAACGTGATAATTCTTTTGGGATTTGAACAGCAACTACAAATACATGTAATTATGGCAGTAAAAAATCATTATCTTTGGTATTTGACGAGGAAATTAGGGTTGTGTTGGTAAATTCGCGCAAAAGCATTGAAATTCCACGAAAGTTTAACAAGAGGAAAAAGTGAACTCATGCGCAGACCTCCGAGGAACAAACGGTTATATCTAGATTGAGTATATAAGCATGTCTCAGACACAGTTCCGTACTGCTTGAAATCACTTCAACATCTGACAGAGCTGAGAAGATATCCAGAGGATTATCTTTTATATATTTGAAGTCTTAACCCATAACACAACAAGATAACTGAGAAGAAGCCACAACTGACCGCCATTGTGAACGATTTATAGATCGAAGCTTCTAACAGCCGCAGACTTCGAAGCACCACCGCTCTGAGGGTATGTCTGTGTGACGAAATCAGTTGTGCACTTTTTATAACTTTCGTTCTCGCCGGCAGTATCACTTCATTTCTTCAATTTCCTCACCTCGTAGTTGGCCTCTTTGAGTTGTTAACCTCTATTCACACTGCAATAATGTTATTTCACGGCTGAATTGATTGACTATCTTGAGGATTAATTGCAATCACGTAAGTGGTCTAGCCACCTTTAATGCAGAAGGTAAAAGTAAAGAGGATAGGGACTTTGTCATAACTCATTTCCGGCCCAGACCGAGTGACCACCTGGAATCCGAAGTTTATCACAGCGCCTTCCGACACCTTGGGCGGAAAGAACAATAGACGGCCAGCTGTGTCGTCGAATAATGTTTGTGCGCCGTGCTGTATCAGCAATTATCTGTCTCGTGAACGATTTGAGTACGTGGTTGACAGTCAGCTTATCTCTTTAGCCTAGACATTGTCTGTGCAATTAATACAGATAACCCGTCTGGGGAGATTATGGTGGGAAAGGCATTTAGACAGGAAATGAGTTCACAGCTGTGTTTGTGAGTTGGCAAACAGGGCAATCGGAAGTATTACGGACACATTTGAAAGAGGTCACGCGTTTAAATTTTAAAATATTTTAAAACACGCGTGGTAGACTAATGATCTAACACGCCGACCAACATAGTTCTAAAGAGATTGGATTGGTTTAATTTGAGAGACGGAATAGACATTGGATTTCATTGGCAAATTCGTCGGAATTACCATATGGGACTTGGAGCGAAAATTGAGATTTATAATCTAACAATTTGAGACAGACACACTGCACTGCTAAACGTCAAAGTAGCAACTCCTGAGACAGAGCCAGAAGAGAATAGAATTTAGATTCCATACGAAAGGACCAGGACAGAGTATTTGGGCAACTTTGAAACTTAAAAGCAAACCAGCATTTTTAAATACAAAGACTGGAGACTTAAGGAATCAGAATCAAGTCATAAGAGGGATTCTAAAATTACCCAGATAAGTAATTTGAAGCATCTAACCTAATTTACTGTGTCCTTTCTAACTGTGCCAGAAGATTGTGGATCCCATTTGGGGTAAGTTGTGAACCTATATTTTACAAATGTGAATTTGACATGTTTTTCTTTGCTAAGTGGTTATATATGAGGCTGACAACCTCAACAAATGAAAATAGTATATTCATAAACTACCACAGCAAGCGCTCATGATTGCTTCATGCTAGTTCAAACAGAAAAGCGAAAGTAGCAGCAACCCCAGACTCCGAACGGAGCAGTGATGAGTGATGATTGCATCACATGTGCCTAAAGTGTATAGTATCATTTATTCAGATATATGTACCTTCTTAATTGTAATTAAGGCAATCCATTGCATTCGCTGATCACCCGTTTGCCAGTCACTTCGATTACGGAAACTACAGCAAATGGGTTGATTTGCCGTTTCCCTAAAGACGCCACTAGGCGTGATGGGAAACAATGGCAAAGAAAACCTATCTGCTGTTGCCCTAAGACGCCACTAGGCGTAATGGCCACTGACTGCTTTGACGGTCGGTGGCTAAGGACGGAAGAAGAAGAGAAGAATTGCATTCGCGTTGTCCAAGCACATATTTTCCCCGTTTAATACCCAAAAGAATACTGATGATGTCTAATCATCTTCCCTGAGTTACGATGTGTATACTCAAAAGGTCTAATTATTCAGAGAGGCTAAAATTGGTGGGTGAACAGCGAGACAATGCGCCTGTTAATCTTCCAACCCAGTGTACTTAGCAGAGGCATTTGTTCTTTATATTTTGTCTAAAGTTCGTGGTACGAAGCTATCAGACTGTTAGTGGTACGAAGCTGCACGACTAAAGTTTCTACGCCACTAGTGTGAGTCAAGAGCAGGGATTCAACACTAACCACCTACATTGGACGATTTGTGTGGAGACGTGCCCTCATCACACAAGAATTGACGAAACCACGGCTGCAGGACTCACTTAGACCAGCTTCGTTTTTATTAAAGGAAACAGCAAAAGGATAATTTTTTTTTTTTTATAAATCCTCAAACCCTGTAGTGTGAAGACACTTTTTTTATATACATCTAAAATTCCCCATCATTCCATCGTTATTTTAACCGGTTAAACACTAATTGATTATTACATTTGTTACATGTTATGTTAAAACAAAACAATCATTGCTGATTCAGTTATTATAGGTATGAAAGGAAACGTGTGAGCAAGACTCTTTAATATATATACATCTAGACAAATATGTACTTCTATAGAGTAAATACTTATAACAGAATTTCGCTGGATTACACCAGCTGGGGGCTTAAACGGGCTAAAACCATTGCTTAATTCTTTACGAAAGGCGACGGATCAGATATAAGTTAATAGTGCTCTGCTCTATGCAGCATTGTTCTTGACTTCTGAAAACATCTTGTGAAAACTACCTTGAGATGGAAGCATCATTAACCTTCTATCTACAATTCTGCCAAAAGTCTTCTTGTGCGAAGGTAGACACTTTTGAAGACCCATATTAGATACTCTTGAGTGTTGGCCACTGGTGGCCACAACTACAGAGCTAGGGGAGGCAATCCGTGACAGTCTGTATAGATTGTTAAGCTTACAAAATATCTTGGATTAATGTACATTTAAAATGGATCAATATTTAAAATTAATGTAATGCTTAACATAAATCTTCATGTCTATATCTAGCCTTATGCACGAAGAAAGATGACTTCCACTACGGTACTATATAACCTCAATCCTGGGCAGCATTGGCTCAGCTAGAGGTCATTGTTAGCATGATGACACATGATGACAATGACCAAACAGTGACACTTTAAATTTTATGTAAATTGTTTAAAAGTTTATATATATATATATATTTAAAAGTTTATAAAAATGTATTTACCAAGGTGATAATTTTTTTTTTAAACCATATATCATTAATCAATAAAGAGTATTGATTTGTTTAACACTGCAGTTCTTGAATTATTTAAATGTCCAGTTATAATTTGGGAGTGTGGTCAAAGAAACATTAATAATTTTAAATGGGTGGGGAATAAATACTAAATTAATATGAGACAAACATAAAGGTATGTTTTCAGGTACTCGTAAGAAATAAAGTAGAACAACACTAGACAACAGAAAAACAACAGACATGAGTGGCTTACCCAGGATTCGAACCCTGGACCTTCCGTGCGACAAAAAAACGCCTAGCTATGCAAACAAATCACACTATCCTCCCTGAAACTAGGCATCATGCTTATGTGTTATAAGGGAATAAATACGAGCTGCACTCTAAAATTTATATAACACCCTTGGAGCATAGGATAGGTCTAGCGATAAGGCGACATACTACCTGACTTGTCCTGTGCCATCCATACCACTAGTTCACGGTTCTCTTTTCCAGTTCTGGGAACTATACTTTCTAAATTTCTATCTAACATCCATCTCGCCACAAGCTAAAGAGAGTAATGAGTATGCACTGAAAGAATCCATTTAAGAAATGAAGCTTATTTCTAACATTAGAAGTAAGTAACCCAATTTTGTTTTAAAGCTTCATTTTATGAGAAGAATAAAGGTGGAATATATCGTGACAACAGGAAAGGTTGTGAAAAACAGATACGGAGCATGTCACGGGATTGCCTCCCCTTGCTTTGCAGGAGTGGTCCACTAATGGTCACAACGCAAACGTATCTAAAAGTAGGTCGTCTAAGGTATCTATCTTCGCGCAAGATACGTTTCTACCGTGTGGGAGCCTTCACAAGATATTCCCAGAAGTCAAGAACAACCGCTGCTTAAGGGCTGAGCAAATATGTTAACTTATTATCTGGTCCCGTCACCTTTTGTGAAGCGGTTATGCAATGATTCTGGCCCGTCAAGCCCCCAGTTGGAATAATCCAACGAATGCCCTCTTATAATTAATGGTTCTATATTTATAAATATGTATTTATCAAGAAAACTGGCTCATACGTTTGCTTTCGTACAAATAAACTGAATCAACTATTATTGTTTAGTTTAAAATAACATACAGCACATTTAATAGTTATTTAGTTCAACCAGTTAAAATAAGGATTAAATGGGGTGAAAGTTATTGTAAATTTTTCCTCATTAAGGTTTAGGTAGGGCGTTAATAATAATGTCCGTATTTTTGCTGTAGCCTGTTATATAATACTTAGCTACAGATGCGTCCTGCAGCTGTGGTTTCCGTAACTTCTTTTTGGTGATGAGTACACTTCTCTACATAATTCGTTCACTGTAGGCGGTTGGTGGTGATACTCTTCTCTCACACTAGTGGCGTAGGAACTTCAGGACTTAAGTCTGATGTCTTGTATCCACGAACTGTGACAAATTAGAAAGAAACTTAACAGGCCCATTTTCATGCGCTCCACCCACGAATGTTAACCTCTCAGAAGAATTAAATTCCCGAGCACACAATGTAACTCAGGGAATTTGATGAAAATTCACCAATATCCTTCTGGGTGTCAACTAGGAAATTGCGTCTGGAGTGCATGGATAATGATTTGTCTGAACTACAATTAAAAAAGGTATATAAATCTCACAACATGATTCTATACACTTTAGGCACATGTGATGTAATTATCACTCATTACTAGTCGCTACTCCCGTCGGGGTCTTGAGTCACTCTTCTGTCGGGTTTCTCGCACGACTAGTCAGAAACAATCCCCAGCATTTGCAGTAGTCGTTCATGCATATACTATTTTCATATGTTGAGGTTGCCAGCCATATATATATATATATATATATATATATATATATATATATATATATATATATATATATATAATATATATATATATATAATATATATATATATATATATATATATATATATATATATATATATAACCACTTAGCAAGAAACCTGTAGAGTTTACATTAGTAAATAAATTGTTTGCACTTACCCCAAAATTTTGGGAATACACACTTCTCCTGGCGCAGATTAGAATGGACCCACAGCCCTGTATTTAGATGCTGTTCGAATCACTTAAGTCTGAGAAATTCCTCTTTTGACGGGTGAGACACTTGGTATGGAAATCTATAATTCCTCTTATGACGGAAGAAACACTCGGTCTGGAAATCTTTTATTCCTCTTTGTGATGATGTCACAAAGATACAACATTAAAATATCTCCAAAATTAACGATGAAATGTAGGGTTAAAACTAATGCGTAAGATACTAGGAGACATGCTCGCCCATGCCAGCTTTCCCACCGCCATTTAAAACTAATGAGTTAGAAGTGCAGACGAAACGTTTACCCTTTGTAGACGGGAGAGAACGGAGGACACACAAAAAAGGAAAAATATGACTGAACACGTGTTTGAAGTTCGAACGGCAAAAAGACGCAAGGGGGGGGGTGGGGGGGGGGGGGGTGAAAGAAAAAAAAAGTCACGTCCCGAGTTGACATAAAGTAAGGAAACGGACATTAGCTCTGGATCGAGACAGTCATTTCTTGGGTGTTTTTCGATACTTGGTCTTTATTTGAATGCCGCGGCAAAACACATGAGGGAAGGATCTCGAACAAATTTCAAAAAAATTAAACTTGAGAAAAAATACGTTTTTTCTTAATAATAGAGTTATGAAAATAAAACCTAGCTAGTTTGATAGCCCATCTTGAGCAGAGAAATAATATGCTTTCAATTATACAGACGGATAGATAATAAGGAAGATATTGACAAAAGACTGTATTGTTCATAACAGACAAACGACTGCACTGTTAACCCATGTCACTAAAAGTAACCAAAATCTTGGCCTTGAGTCTGCAAACGTAAAAATCGAGCTGTAATTAAAGAGAGGGAATGTGGTGGAGAATTGTAGCTAAAAAATAAACTTAGACAGCAGATTCGTGAAAGGAAATGCATGTAAAACCAAGTGTGTTTTTATGAAAAAACAAGTAGAGGCAGACGGACTAACAGACCGTAATACATACTTGACTGAGATTTGACTGAAGTGACTTTTGGTTGCCAATTTGAAAGTTAGGGGGGAGGTCGGCGATTGGTCAACGCATTTTATAGTAGCGTGATAGAGAGGTGAAAGTTTGTCATTTTACATAAGTCTGTTCAGAGACACAGTTTGAATCCATGAATGGTGCTGATGCCATAAGAATATAACTTTTTTGATAAGTGGGAAGGACGCCATCATACGGCCAGCAGCTCAGCTGAGTTTTGCTAGCAAACTTTAACTGTGTTCTCATTTCTGAATTCTGAACTGTGAGTTTCTATTTGGCACCAAAGCGGTGTCAAATGATGTATTAATATATACAAGTGTGGACCAGAGCAGTCTGTCATTGTGTCAGAGCAGCCGCATATTGCCCCCTGCACGGAGAGGTGGGGCCGCCAGACTTCTGTACAGGATCGATGCAGGCAGATAGGTCATATCTGGCCTGCTGGACTTTCACCAACAACATTTTCATCTAAATTACCCCTAATTCAGCATTAAGTAAAGCCAAGACATTGGGGAAATTAAACTACATATATATTTATCCCTTAAGACATCGGACAATGTTTGGCAGTCATAGACTAGGAGTGATGACACCACCCCAACAGCATATCTAGTAATAAGTTCTCCTGTGACTAGCTTAATATATTTATTATTAACCAGTTATTTGAAATAATTAATTACACATTTTCCATTTCATTATGCAATATGATTTTGCATTCAATTTATGACTCCATAATATTTCTTATGTTCTGACCAACTAAACATTTGGTTCAGAACAAAATAAATTTATCAAAAGATTAATTTGTAAAAACTAAACAGCCTGAGTTAGTTCCGTGTGTCATAAATTGTATTAATATTATTAGACTTCTTAAATATCTGTGTGTGTGTGTGTACTCTACCACAACACAGTACATATCATTACCCTAGACTTTTAACGTAGCCACATTCATTAGTAAAAAAGATATGTGTGAGGTCGTAAGTGGTAGTACGAAGGGCCTTCTGTAATTCACATCTACATTTATCTCAGGAGCCTTCACAACTGACCTCATACATCACACTAAGTGACATCAACCATACAATACCATCAAAATCCACTACATATATTGGGGTCTCTTCCAGGGATAATTAGCTTATCAGTAATATTAGGATCTCCTGGTGGGAGAATTAAAATTAGGGGAACAAAGTGTAAAAATTAAAAGTCTCCCTTAAAATAAAAAGTGAAAATAAAAGTTGGTGAATCTTCACAGCCAGTGGTAATTAATTAGTTAACTGGCTAATTAGAATTACCTTAGTCTATAGTAATTAGAATTACTTTAGTTATTTATTGGTTGGATTTTTGCCCTGATCATTGTTAATTTGTGTGATGGCGGAGTTAGCGAAGTTCAGATCAGCTGCTGTGCTAACGGCGAAGGATATGGGAATAGATGGTCAGGTTTTAATTCAGTATGTAACTGCTGAATGTGATAAGTATATTGAACGGGAAGAAAGAAGATTAGAAAAAGAGGCCGAAAGAAAATTAGAGTCTGAAAGGTTGGCTGAAGAGAAGAGGTTACAAATTGAGGCTGATAGAGAACTTAAGAGGTTGCAGATTGAGGCTGAGGCTAAGAGACTGCAGATTGAGGCTGACAAAGAGGCTAAAGCATTAGAGGCAGAAGAAAAACGACAGCAAAGGGAGGCAGAAGATAGAAGGTTGCAGAGGGAGCACGAATTACGACTAAGAGAGCTGGAGTTACAAGTCCAGGCTCCTGAAAATGGTGCCAGCCCTTTTGCCTCAGATGCTGCAGCTAGTCAGGGTGCCTAAAACTCAGCTATGGGATTTCATTTAGACCATTTTGTTGAAAGAGACGATGACATCGAGGGGTACCTCAGTCGTTTTGAGTTATTAGCTACTACATATGGGTTAGAGAGAGAGAGAGGTGGAGTTTAAAGTTATCACAGGGACTGAGAGGTACTTCTTATGAAGTCTTCGCAAAAATGAACAGAGAAGACCAAGACAATTATGACATGTTAAAGCAGGCTTTGTTATTGAGGTACGAAAAAAATGGTGAATTTTATCATAAGAAATTTAGAAATGACAAACTGTTGTCTGGGGAGACATACCACCAATTCTCTGCCAGACTGGAAACCTATTTGGAGAAATGGACTGCTCTGGGGAAGACCCAAGATCTTAAAGAGATGATCATGATAGAGCAATTGAGAGAGTCCATGGCTCCAGACATGAGAAAATTTCTCATGGAACAAGGTGCAGTGAAGTTGGGGAAGATTTTAAATGTCGCTGAGAGGTATCAGGCAGCCCAGGCAGAGGTAAGTGGCTCAAAAAAGAAGCACATAGAAACTTTTAAAGCTCCACAGCTATTTAATAAATTTGAAAATAGAGAACAGGGTAATAAAGGCAGGACAAACTTTGAACGGCCAAGAAATGACTATCGAGACAGAAACTCACAGTTCAATGACCAAAAATACAATGAAGGAAAACCGTTTAACCAAGGAAAAAGATGGTGCAAATGGTGCAAGAAAGATAACCATAACACTGAACCGAATTTGGGGTTGTAGTGGGGGGGGGGTAGGGGAGGGGTTGTGGGGTGGTGTCATTTGCAGCAATGAATGTCGGGGACTCAAAGATTGTTGGTGAGGTAACATTTGTCCTAAAGACAGGATGGAAATTGATCACCCCCCCAGTTTGGGGGTGGTAGGGTTTATTTTTTTAGTGGGGGGTAGGGGATGTTGTGATGATACAGGTGTGGGATTATGGGTTGGGTGTGTTTTTTGGTGAAGTTAGCCGATTGGACCCAAGTGGTATACCCCACAGAAACAGTGGTTGGGGCCGACTAAGGACATACCACTCATGACACTTCCCATCGCAAGTTTATGGTAAATTGTATGTGGAGGTGTCTTTGTAGAATATTTGAGGATTTTGGGGTGGGTAGTTTGGGAGTGTATGTGTTTGGGTGGTTTGGGGGGGGAGGGGGTGTAGGGGGGGGTTTGGGGGGGGTGGGTGGGGGTTGTGGGGGTTTGGGGGGTTGGGTAATGCGACGAGTACAAAGAAGAATTTTACGCCCCAAAGAAGGAATGAGAGTAATAAAAACAGATGAAACTAACAGAAGATCTCTCATAATTTAATGGTAAATTTTGGTGGGAGAGTTTTGGGTGGGGTTGGGGGTGAGTGTGGTGGATTGTGTGAGTTTCTTTAGTGTCCTGTTTTATTAGTTTTGTTGAGAGACCCGAATATTTTCCATTGTATTTAAAAATTGTAATTGTTGTGGGGTGACAAATTTAAAGGTCCAGATGTAGTTGATTATTGTAAGGACTTGTGGGTGATTAAATGATGAAGATTAGGTAAAATGAAAGTAGACATGGGTTAGCTTTTATCAATACGTGAACGAAGAGTGACCACTCGTATGAAAGCATTGAAACTGGCAAATGATAATTTTGTGACAAGGGAAAAACATTTTGGGCAATTATTTTAATAGGAAGGCAAAACAGAGAACTAGTGTGTAGGTGTTAGAGAAAGTGCTTCTTCTACTACCCGGCAGCCAGAATAAATTACAAATTGGATGGCAAGATCCCATTGGGGTGGTTGTTGATATACGGTTCTAGAGAAGGTGTCTAGAACAAACTATAAAATTGACAAAAAGGGGAAGGAGAAAGTTTATCATGTAAACCTGTTAAAGAAGTATCTGGACAGACCACTCCAGGAAAGCACCCCCTTACTGACCTTGGCTATCGCAACACAAATGCAAAAGGAACCACTCACCTCGCATGAATACCCATTACATCTTTGTGAAACAGCCGCACAGGTAAAAGTCAGTAAGCACCTGACTAAAAATCAGAGGGAGAGAGTTCAACAGGTTCTGGAGGAACATACAGATGTATTAACAGATAAACCAGGACATACAAATTTGCTACAGTATGACATGAAACTGGTAGACTCAAACCCAATCTGTATGAGAGCCTATTCTATTCCGTTCGCGAAGGAGAAGGCATTGAAGGAAGAAATAGATTATTTGTTGAAGGAGGGGATTATTTCCCACAGTGAATCATCTTTTAGTTCTAGTGTCGTTTTGTTGAGAAAACCGTCTGGGGAACACAGACTGTGCATAGATTACAGGAAACTGAATGCTGTCACAGAAGGACAAGTGGATCCATTACCAGACACAAAACAGTTTATTTGCCAGATTAAACAAGGCAAAATACTTTTCAAAGGTGGATCTTAGTAAAGGCTATTACCAGATTCCAGTGAAGCCTGAAGTGAGGCCTTATTTAGCGTTTAGCACATCGGAAGGACATTATGAATTCAACATGCTACCATTCGGATTGAAAAATGCTCCGAGTGTATTTTCAAGGATGATGCGCAAATTGTTGGATCCCCTGAATAACCCATGTATCACGAATTTCATGGATGATATTCTCGTCGCCACAGAGACATTTGAAGAACACATTGACGCTCTAAAAAAGTTATTTAATAGGCTTAGGGAGGCGAACTTAACTGCTAGGCCAACAAAATGTTGTATTGGATGCAAAGAGTTGGAATTCTTGGGACACACTGTATATCAGGGTAACATGACCCCTGATCCCAAGAACTTGGAAAAAACTGCAGAGAGCACCTAGACCACAAACAAAAAAGGACGTGCGATCATTCGTGTCGTTATGCGGATTTTATCAGAAATACATCAAAAAGTTTAACGCTATTTGTGCTCCTCTGACTGATCTGACTCGCAAGGGACTTCCAGATAAAATTATTTGGACTGCACAATGTGAACTAGCGTTCCAAGAGTTAAAGGAAAAACTCACTAGCAAGCCTATTCTCAAACTGCCTGATTTGACACAGGACTTTGTGGTGAGAAACAGATGCAAGTAATGTAGGCCTCGGGGCGGCCTTTGTTGCAATGATCATCTTCACCAGATGGGGAACTGAAACCAGTCGCTTATGCAAGCCGCAAATTGAATAAGGCGGAACAAGGATACTCCACAAGCGAAAAAGAATGTTTAGCGTTAATCTGGGCAATAAAGAAGTTTCAAATCTATCTGTATGGTAGGACTTTTGTGGTCCAGACGGATCATCAGCCCCTCGTATTCTTATCTCAGGCTAAGCATGAAAAAACGCAAGATTGCTGAGGTGGTCTTTTGTTACTGCAACCTTATCATTTATTATCCAATATATCCCAGGCAAATTGAATGTCGGTGCAGATTTCCTCAGTCGGCACCCCTGTGATCAAAATTAGAGTAATGGCAGGCGTGAGGAGATATTTTAACTATGTGTATCACTGGTTTTTGGAACTTGCCGTAGTGCATGTTCTCAGGTGGGGACATGTGTGATTGAAGTCACAATGATACAACGTTAAAATATCTCCAAAATTAACGATGAAATGTAGGGTTAAAACTAATGCGTAAGATACTAGGAGACATGCTCGCCCATTCCAGCTTTCCCACCGCCCATTTAAAACTAAACGAGTTAGAAGTGCAGGGACGAAACGTTTACCCTTTGTAGAACGGGAGAGAACGGAGGACACACAAAAAAGGAAAAATATGACTGAACACGTGTTTGAAGTTCGAACGGCAAAAAGACGCGGGGGGGGGGGGGGGGGGGAAAGGAAAAAAATTGTCACGTCCCCCGAGTTTGACATAAAGTAAGGAAATGGACAAAAAAATGGACATTAGCTCTGGATCGAGACAGTCATTTCTTGGACGTGTTTTTCGATACTTTTGGTCTTTTATTTGAATGCCGCGGCAAAACACATGAGGAAGGATCTCGAACAAAATTTCAAAAAAATTAAACTTGAGAAAAAAAATAACGTTTTTTTGCTTAATAATAGAGTTATGAAAAATAAAACCTAGCTAGTTTGATAGCCCATCTTGAGCAGAGAAATAATATGCTTTCAATTATACAGACGGATAGATAATAAGGAAGATATTGACAAAAGACTGTATTGTTCATAACAGACAAACGACTGCACTGTTAACCCATGTCACTAAAAGTAACCAAAATCTTGGCCTTGAGTCTGCAAACGTAAAAATCGAGCTGTAATTAAAGAGAGGGAATGTGGTGGAGAATTGTAGCTAAAAATAACTTAGACAGCAGATTCGTGTAGGAAATGCATGTAAAACCAAGTGTGTTTTTTATGCCCTTTATTCGAAAAAACAAGTAGAGTTAAGACGGCCTAACAGACCGGAATACATACTTGACTGAGATTTTAATGAAGTGACTTTTGGTTTACCAATTGAAAGGTAGGGGGGGGGGGAAGTCGGCGATTGGTCAACGCATTTTATAGTAGCGTGATAGAGAGGTGAAAGTTTGTCATTTTACATAAGTCTGTTCAGAGACACAGTTTGAATCCATGAATGGTGCTGATGCCATAAGAATATAACTTTATAAGTGGGACGCCATCATACGGCCAGCAGCTCAGCTGAGTTTTGCTAGCAAACTTTAACTGAGTTCTCATTTCTGAATTATGAACTGTGAGTTTCTATTTGGCACCAAAGCGGTGTCAAATGATGTATTAATATATACAAGTGTGGACCAGAGCAGTCTGTCATTGTGTCAGAGCAGCCGTCTATTGCCCCCTGCACGGAGAGGTGGGGCCCGCCTCCAAAATATTTCTTATGTTCTGACCAACTAAACATTTGGTTCAGAACAAAATAAATTTATCGAAAGATTAATTTGTAAAAACTAAACAGCCTGAGTTAGTTCCGTGTGTCATAAATTGTATTAATATTATTAGACTTCTTAAATATCTCTGTGTGTGTGTGTGTACTCTACCACAACACAGTACATATCATTACCCTAGACTTTTAACGTAGCCACATTCATTAGTAAAAAAGATATGTGTGAGGTCGTAAGTGGTAGTACGAAGGGCCTTCTGTAATTCACATCTACATTTATCTCAGGAGCCTTCACAACTGACCTCATACATCACACTAAGTGACATCAACCATACAATACCATCAAAATCCACTACACTCTTATGACTCCTTGTGATAAAATGTCCATGTTTCCAGTCTTGTATTAAAATTGCGGGTTAACTTGTACTTCCAAAGTTGCCCAATACTCGATCTGGTACTTATAGTTGTGGAATGATGTCCTATCCTCTTTCCTCTTGCTTTTGTAGGAGGTGTTTAGTTGACGCTGCAATGCAGTCTGTATGTGTGTTGCGACTCAGAGTTTGTTAGATTATATATCACAATCCTTAGTTTCAAATCCCAGCTGTGTTTCCACCGAAAGTTCCAATCAAATCATAGTAGATTCTGGCGAACCAATCCAATCTATCTGGCACTGTTTGGGTGGGGAAGTTTATCATTACTCATCCCACGCGTGTTTGAAAATATTAAATTTAATATACACGCATGGCCTCTTACACAGTGATGTCATATCGTTACCTAAGACTTCCGGCGCACCCCTGTTTATCACCTTTATCTGCGTGCCTCAGCCAGACAGATGTCTGGTCAGCCCGGGTGGTCTTCTTTCATCGTATTACATACCGGCTTGTGTCAACATGATCAACAGCTTTTCAATGGGGTCAAATGTTTGACTACCCCGTTTCCACAGGCGGTCAGACAGATTAGGCGATGCAATATTATCGCTGGGCGGGTCACCAAACCTGACGAATCGTAACAACAGTCTGTCGTAGATTTTTGATAGAGAAATTAAGACTTGGGTTGGTCCCTTCTGAATAGGTTAGAATGAGTGATAGCCACAGTGAGATGTGATAATAGAAATATAGTTCCACGAGTGAGATGGTAGAAATTTATAGAGGCTGTCCCGGAAATAGAGAATCTCTCTCTCTCTTTCCGCCTATCTTCTACAACAAATCCAAAGGAGTCAGACAGTCTATAAAAAAATAGGTATATTAATATATATCTATCCACTCACGTGCCCGCACATACAAGTGACGACAGTTAGACACACAGACGTAGGAACAACTATAACAATGATTATATAGATATTATGGGAACGAACTGACCACCACACTAAAATAAACGTAGGTATAGTTTAATTATCATAGTAAACTTACATCACAACATATAACATACATCAAAAGCATACACTTAGTCATAAAAATCAAGGAATGCTACAATAGTGATAGACCAGTTTGTATGGTCCTCCCCTGGATATATAGCTCACAATCCCGTTAGAAGAAAGTGATAACCCCAAGGAGTTACAGATGCATATGATTGAGTTTATTGTTTCCCCCTTTTAAGGTATGGACAGACTTGATACTCTGCTTTTCTAAGGGTGAATATTGTTAGCAATAGTTTGCATGAAGGAAATTACAACGTGGGTGACTCAAACAAAGAACATCCTTCAGTCTACTTTCACTCGGTTCTTTCATCAGGGCCCTGATATACTTACAATCGTGCTGTGGTTCGCCGTCTGGCGCAAACTTTGGGACACTCACACTTTTTATCTGTTACTGTCGTTTAATGAAACAGATCCCAGCTCTGCAGATTTGTTTGTTGGTTTCATCAAAATGGATCTGGGGAGCGTCTGCTTCATGCGATAGTTATTTCAGACTAAAGATAGTGTCACTTGACTCACGAGGTAAGAATTAGGCTTAAACGAGCACACAATGTCAGAACACGAGGTTTCCCTTAATTAGGAAGATGACCGGTTGACAACTTCTCTCAACAAATAATCTTTGTTCACGACACACTTGTCAACAATGTCGGAAAGTTAATGTTTTTGATTTCTGTAATTTTTCTCGGCACAAGGCAGCATGTACATTAGAGTTAGTGTATAAATATGCACTGGCTCAAAGGCCCAGTATAAGCAGTTATTAGGTATCTCTCTGTACAAAACGCCGGCAAAGTTTGGGTTACCCCAGTATTCACTGAATAAAGAAAAACCACATATGAAATATGTTACGTATTATGTACTCAATATAACTTACGTTTTTTTAAAATGCAAGCGTACAGCTTGACTTATCATTTAAAACTTCCCGTTGAATAAGATATATTCATAAAATCATCAATCCTCATGAATTAGGAATACATACGTATTCCGTCAACACTCATGAGGCATCTGGCATTTATAAGTTAGTTTAGAAAAATTATTCTCGTCTGATTATTTAACAGTTAAATTAAATTCATTAATAGCCGACTGAGTGTAAGCTAAAAATTATAATTTATTCTGTTTTCCACTGTAACTCATCAGCTAGAGAATATAACAGACTTATAAATTATTCACTCTGCACAAAAGAACTCGGGAAATAAAATAAGCGATCTAACACTTGGAACACTTCGAAAAATACTAGATATAATATATATATATATAATATTTACCTCAACACAGAACTACTAAGAACTTAAACCACTTCGACCAAACTAAATGCTATCTCTATTAACAGAGATTCTTAGGAATCGAACGAAGGCTTGTTCTAGTCTTGACTGCGAAGTTACTGAGGGAATTAAGTCTCAAACTCTCGTTTAAGATATATGAAACAAACACAAAGAATGTGCCCTATTTCCAAAACCACGCAATCTCTCGTCTTTCCTAACACTTACGTAACTTAGCCACATGCCGTAAGTGCCACCGGTGCGTCTTCACACTTACGTTAACAAACTGACTGAGTGTCATGGAAAAACCCAGACTATATGTCTCATTCCCGAGCGCTGCGTGAGTGTCATATCACACTTCACTCCGAGAGAAACGTTCGTGTCAGGTGAAAATGCTAGACGGTATGACACCTAACCGGGAACTAGCCTGACGAAACGCCCGTGACGTGAGAAAAATACAGACGCATGTCTGCTATCTCTGTCTGCCCAGACGAGTATTCACACGTTCTATCGTCCACTGACATCTAATGCAATAGAATGCATTTTAACGCTCTCCCGTCTAGTGTAGAGACTGATACGTTATGTCATAAATGCGTTTACCAGTATGAGAAAGAAAACAGTAAAGTTGAGAATGGGGAAGAAAATATTTTTCGCAAACGAATGGATGCGAAAAATACAGGAAAAAGGTAAAGAGTGATAATAAAATAGAGGATACGGGTGAAAGAAAAAGAAGAGGATATAGGCAATTTAATGATCATAAAACCTCTGTGACACAGTCTGGGAGTGGAGTGTGAAACAATAAGATACGCGTTACTCCCGTAGCAAATACTGCCACAGGGGAGTGGCGTGTTATATAATTCACCTTGCTATGTCCAGCATAGAGCAAAATAGTGAAAATAACGAATGAAAAGGCATGATTTATGCCAAATAAAAGCAATGAGTGAGAAAAATGAAGAAAAAGAAAGGATACTGCCGCAGGGTTGAAGGTGTGAGAGATCACACAAAAGAGCATCTTCAGACGTTTTGTTACAGAGCACGACAAAGAAAGAAGATTTTGCACAGTTTAAAATTTGTCACGGGATTGTTTCATCTGCCCTGCAGCAGTGGTCCAACAATAGCCAGACTTGGAGTATAAAAATGAGGGTCTTCAAAGGTACCAACCTTCTCTCACGATTACTCTAGGCAGAGATACAGATAGAAGAACGATGCTTCTATTTCATGAATCCTCACAGGAATTTTAAGAAAGGCAGCATAACAACTGAGATCATCTAAGCTGTCATAATTTGTTGTCTTATCGCCCCTTCTGTGAGGAAAATAAATTTTCCGAGCCCTCAACTGAAATGATTCAGTAACGTATTGCTTTAATAGCTTTGTATGGTTATGTATTTACAATAACTTGAGTCATACGGGTGCAATTCACTCAATAATGATTAAATCAACTATCAATTTGTATTTACAGATAACAAATTTAATAATCAATTATGGCTAAGAAAGTTAAAATAAAGTGACGTAACAACTCCGATTGTCAAGGCAAGCATCTTCAAGAACTGTCTAATGTAGACGTCTATCAAAGACTGTTGGAAACTTGAGCCACAGAATTGTACCCCAAACTGAGAGAAAACAAATGTTTCTTCTAAGTATAGAGTCTCTGATATGAGAAGCAGGCGCCTTCCGCTTCCATTCCACCATTTCATCTTCCTCTGAAACTTTGACGTCTCTGAACATTAATGCTAAACCCAGTGAATCGGATTAAAATGCGTTTGGACAGCGGAAAACGACAATTCGATTATTTAAACAGGTTTGAATATACATTTAAACTTACTAAAATGTTAATATAATACAAATATAAACCATGGTGTCATCGTATCCACTCCCTGCACCATATGGAGCCTGGGGCTAACTCTGCTTTTGGGTTCCTTGTGAGGAAACCTGCACGAAGCAGTCACCAGCTCTTGCAGTGGTGGTTCCTGAATCCAATCCTTTTATATGATGAGGTTACTAGCTTGTTACCCTATATGTTGTGAATGTTCAGTTTAGCTTTCACGGTGCAATTTGTGTGTGTGTATATCTATATATAAACAACGTACGAAAACATGCAGATGTCACTACATGGCATTGGGACGAAGGGCGAGAGCCCAAGCGCCGCTGGATCAACAACAACTATATATATATATATATATATATATATATATATATATATATATATATATATATATATATATATATATATATATATATATATATATATATATATATATATATATATATATATATATATGAACAGCTTGTGGATTAATTATTAATCTTGGCCTTGGACAGGAATGCGCTTGTTCAACTGCTTTCTGTGGAGAAACAACAGGGCTATAAGAATAGCTGCAGGAAAAAGAACTAATAACAATAACGATGAGGTTGTTTTTTGTTTTGCCCCCAGAGACTAAAATTTAAAATTAACTGACACGGATGTCTGATGCCTGAGAAAGTTATCAGTGGTGCCAAAACGTGTAGTCCGTATTTTCTTTCATAACTTCGGCACGTGATTACACTGTTAGACACGTGATTTATGTTTACAATTGGTTAGACGTGGGCATTAAGAAAACATGTCGCCACTACCGTATGCATATCTTGTTTTTCTAAAATTAATTTTAGAATGCGCATCTGAAAGTGACACCAAGGGAATGCGACTGTACGTATTATAATGATCCGGTTACAGTACAAGTAAAAGTAGTTCTATAGCGGATACTGCCGTAGGGAAGTAAATGTTAGAGCCGTCACTATACTAGCGTCCAGCTTTATCAGGTGGAGGTATCCAGTTCTCTTGCTTGCTATTATAGCCTTCCTTGACTCAAGAGCAGTCAGCTGCCCATTTACAGCAGGGTAGACTGGATGCAGCATGACGATACCGGATTTCTAAAACGGAACTAGGTTACTTTACCGCGAGATTAAGCGATCTACGTTATACCCATGATGTGGATTCTAATTAAGCTATCTACGCTATATCCACGATGTGATTTCTAATTAAGCAGTTTATGTTGTCCCCATGATATGATTTCTAAGCAAGTGAGCTAACGCGTTTTTATGATGACGTTTCTACTGTTATCCTTCGAGCTCCTCATTTCGAAGATATTTTGTACGTGATATGTGTGTGGTGTGGTGTGGTGTGTTGTGGTGTGTGTGTGCGTGTGTGTGTGGTTGTGTGCGTGCGTGCGTGCGTGCGTGTGTGTGTGTGTGTGTGTGTGTGTGTGTGTGTGTGTTTTAGGTTTAATGAATGCTTGAAGTGGTTCACTTTAAATAGGGAAAATGGTCTCATTCAGAAAATTCAAAGAAAGGGAGAGAAACAATAATGTATAACTCCTAATGTAAATGCAAGGGAAATAACGCATTATAATTAGTAAATAAAACATTTTTCAGTAAAATTTGTATTTTCTTTCCAGCAATATTTTGGAAGGTTTACTCTATAATTATATTTCAACCAGTTTAAATTTTCCCTCTTTTATTAAATATGTTACTACTGTCAAAATATTATTTTAATGTACGTATTTTAAGGAAGATAATATACGAGGTACGAACCAAAAGGGTTGTTGCATGGTGCACTATCTTCTAAGACAAACATTTTACATTCACACATCATTACTTTGACCCTGCCTACCTCAAGGCAGCAGCCTAGTGTCTCCATTTGACTGCTATCGACACACAAGAAAAGAAAAAAAAGTAGAAATTTGTTAACGTCAATATTTATGTCGCCATCTTAGCAAAAGGAGCCTGTAATTGAAACAGCCCAATATGATAAACGGAACTTGCGTTTAAATTAGACAACGCGTTCGTGGCCAAAACAAGGGGGCACGTCTATTAAAAGGCAAAATACAAGTTAAGAATTGATTAAAAACACAGAAATCAAGGGAATGATGTGCGAGTAAAGACATGAAAAAAAACGAGGTTTTTGATCGTAGACAATGCAGCTAGATGATTACTAGAGTAAGAAGGTGAATGAAGTAGACATTGTAATATGTTAGTCATCAGAATATGAGCGTTTGGAGGGGAGGAGGGGAATCGTGACGGGATTGTCTTCCCTGCTCAGCAGTAGTGTTTCAACAATGGCCAAACTTAGAGTGTAATGATGAGGGTCTTCAAAGGTATCAACGTTAGCTCAAGATTACTCTTGGCAGAGATATTAATAGAAGAATGATGCTTCTATCTAAGGAAGCCTCACATGAATTTTACAAAATGGCAAGTATAGCAACTGAGATCATGTAAGCCGTTATGAACGTATTATTCTCCGCCCCTTCTATGAGGAAATATTGAGTCGTATTTCCTGATCCTCCAGCTGACGGTGATTTAGCAACTATTCAGTTACTAGCTTTGTGTATTTTTAAAAATAAACTGAGTCATACGGGTGCAAATTCACTAAATAATGATTAAATCAACTATTGATTTATATTTACATATAACAAGTTTAATAATCAATTATTGGTTAACAAGATTTAAATAAATAAAGTTATTTCAGCAAGGAAAATAATCAATGAATTTTGATCATCATCGAATAATGTGGGTGGAAACTTTACAGAGTTCATATACTGTGCCAATACTTTGGTACTCAACTTGCAAGGTGTTGACATGACTTGTCATGATAGTGGGTTCGGTCCCTGCTGGTTACCACAAGTACTTTGGACTGTTTCTTCTCTTCCGTAACAAAATACTGTGGAAGTTGCACGCCCCGTGCACCAAGGCTGGGGTAACTACTAAGGTTGCAAGCGTCTTCAAGACCCGTTTGAAGTAGGCGTCTAGCGTTGACTGCTAGCAACTTGTACCACAAACTGAGAGGAAACAAATGCCTCTTTTTTAAGTATCGGGTTTTCTGATATAAACGTCAGGCGACCTCAACTTCCATCTAATATTTCATCTTTCTCATATTTTTTCAGTTATCCCTGAGCATTAAATCTAAACCCATTGAGTCAAATTAAATTGCTTTTGCGTGCTAGACGAAAAATGCAACATTCTATGCATACATATTTATACATCCAAAACGTTCTAACATGTGAGTATAATAAATATATACACGATGATATCATCCGCTTCCTGCTCCCCATGGAGCCTGGGACCACCTCTGCCGTTGGTTCCTTGGGAGGAGACCCGCACAAAGCAGTCAACAGCTCGAGCTGTAGCTGTGATGGTTCATGAGGACACGTATTTTACGTGATGAGGTTGCTAGCCCCATATGCAACTGTACATCCACAAGCGATATATGAACATATATATATATATATATATATATATATATATATATATATATATATATATATATATATATATATATATATATATATATATATATATATATATATATATATATATATACGTATGTGTGGAGATTTGTCGAATGCGAAATATATAATAATAAAATGCACATATTACAACTTACCGTAGACCTTTAGGTGGGTTAGGTGTCTTAGTAGGTGCACTTGAAGTACTATCCTAGAACTTGGGGCAAAGTGATGCTTCTGGAGTTACTTCTTTCTTTCATAACTCACTTCCAGTTCTATGCCCTGCCTTATATTCTTCTTCTTCTTCCGTCCTTAGCCACCGACCGTCAAAGCAGTCAGTGGCCATTACGCCTAGTGGCGTCTTAGGGCAACAGCAGATAGGTTTTCTTTGCCATTGTTTCCCACCACGCCTCCTGCCTTATATTGGGATCCTAATATTCCGTGTTCTTAACTGTCTATGATTTCTCCTTGACAAAATTGAAAGTCAGTGCATATGTCTAAAAATGCTGTAGGTTAAATGCGAAATTTTGGCTTCTACGCACATGTTTCGTTTTTGAGGAAAGATCCAATCAGAAGAAGGTCAGTTTAGCATTCCAATACCAAACTAACCGCCAGTAAGCGTCTGTTTTTTGGTAGGGGTTTCCCCCATCCTCATGTAGAATCTTACTATATGACAACACAAGATATTCCCCTTAAATGTTATTTTCAAACTCGTCTGCACACTTCATGATTATATAATGTCTTGCCACTTCCGTGTCATTTTTACCAAATTCAGTACATCATCGATCTATCACTGATAATCTCCTCCAAGGTGTTACTTTCTCGTAGTTGTTTATCACAACAAAGTCACCTGCCGGAAATTAGCAGCTGCTTCATCTACTACAACTCTTACTGCTACTACTACTGCTGCCACTATTACTGCTACTACTACTACTACTACAACCACTAGTTCTACTACTACTGTAATTATATTGCTGCTACTACTACTGCTAACGCTTCTGCTACTACTAATACTGCAGTAGCTGCTGCTACTACTACTACTTCTACTACTACTACCACTACTACTACTACTGATGCTGCTGCTGTAGATGCATACACAAAGGTAAAAGTAGCCCCATAGCAGATAGTGCCGTAGGGAAGTGAAGTTTAACAGACTTCACTATACTAGGTCAAGTTTTATGGTGTGAAATGATCCACTCCCTTCCTCACTGCTTTTGCCTCCCCAAAAGCAAAATCAGATTCAGGTACCCATTTACAGCTAATTGAATCGGACACCGTTAGTAGTAAAATTAGTAATATGAAGTGCTGCCAAGTATAATATGGTTTTGCCATATAGTAAGCATCCCTTAAAAATAAGAGCCAACAGCTAGAAAATACAAACACGTTCATATACTTAGGAAGCATAGTAACACCAGATGACGGAACAAGCAAAGACATCAGTAACCGGATGAATAAAGCCAGAATAGCCTCTGCCAATTTAAACAACATCTGGGAATCTTCCCGATACAGTACACACACTATATTAAATGTATAAGAGAACTGCGTAATTTCTGTCTTCTGTACGGTGTAGAAGGCTGGAGAGTAACAGAAAAAGAAATGTCTAAACTGTCCTCTTTCCACACAACATGCCTAAGGAATTTTGTGGCCGAACACCATCACCAACCAATAACTGCTAACTCGGAGCCACCTACAAGACGTGAGCACCATCATAGCAGGCAGGCGCTGGAACTGTGTTGGCCACATTCTCAGAAGAGACCCTGGCACCATCACCAGAACTGTCATGTTATGGACTCCAGAAGAAAAATGAAAGCAAGGCTGGTCAAAAGCCACCTGGCGGAGAACTGTGAAGGCAGAGATACTAAGCATTAACCAGAGCTGGGGCACCACACGAGGGATGGCAGCCGACCCAGCAAAGTGGAGACAGTTTTGTTGCAGCCCTACAAGAAACCACCAGACGTGATGGTCACTGATTGTTTGTCAGTCAGCGGCTAAAGACCAAACAAAAAGATGATTATAGTGAGCCTGATCACCGAACATACTAGAAATAGGACATGCGTTTTCAGCTGTCCCTTTATGTCTCTTACCCTGGGGAATCCAGAATAAGAACTGCCTTGTAATGCTACTAACTGGTTGTCACGGGATTGCCTCCCCTTGCTTTGCAGTCGTGGTCCGCAAATGGTCATAACGCAAGCGTATCTAAAAATAGGTCGTCCAAGGTATCTATCTTCGCGCAAGAATACTCTTGGCAAAGATGTAGATAGAAGATGAATCGCGTTTCTACCGTAGGGGAGCCTTCACAAGATATTCCCAGAAGTCAAGAACAAACGTTGCTTAAGGGCTGATCAATATATATATATATATATATATGGATTTATCAAGAAAAACTGGCTCATACGTTTGCTTTTGTACATATAAACTGAATCAACTTTTATTGATTAGTTTGACGGTGTACTCATCCATAACAAAACAGTTAAAAATAACATACAACAAATTTAATAGTCAATTAGTCTGTAACATGGGAAAATAAATATTGAAAATTGGGTGAAAATTGAAATTAAGGTTTCCTCACTGAGGTTTAGGTAGGGCGTTAATAATGTCCGTATTTTTGCTGTAGCCTGTTATATAAAACTTAGCTCCAGATGGGTCTTGCAGCTGTGGTTTCCGTCACTTCGTTTTGGTGATGAGTACACTTCTCCAAATAATTCGTCCACTGTATGCGGTTGGTGGCAATACTCTTCTCTCACACTAGTGGCGTAGGAACTTCAGTACTTAAGTCTGATGTCTTGTAACTGTTAGGCTTCATTCGTTATATCTTCAAGTAGCTGGTTCTTGGCTTCCAGCCTGTCTAGGGTATATTTGTAACAGGCCTCTAAGTCCAACTTTTTAGCAGCCTTAGAACGTGTAATTAGGCTTCAACAGTCAGAAACTTGATAAGGCCAGTTTGACGTGAAGAACATATATTCAATTTTAATACTGGACGAAGCTCCTTATATAATTGTATCCCGAATATAATAATTAATGGCATTCACTAGCCAGTCCATGAAGCACGTCTATCGTCACGTAGACTAAGGACACGATGTCTGATACATTCTGCTGAAATCTTTAATATAATAGTTCTACACACACTTCCTTCATTTCAGCATTCGCTTGTCCATTTAAATATAATCAAGCCTAGACTCCATACTGTAGGACGACCTAGCTGATATAAATTCACAAAGACTCTAACACAAGAGCACACTTTCTGGAGCTCGTCAAAAACACGTCTTTCAAACACAGTGAATACACATCGAAAGAGAACGAATCCTATCTCAAATCTGCCACGTAAAACCGGCAAAGAATCGTCTGCCAATTATTAGCAGACTATGTGACGTACTTCCGGAGAAGTCCGGGCAACGCATATCAGCAAGGAAATAAGTATACAAACCATGTCGAGTGCGATAAAACCTGTTATGAATTTACTCATAACAACTACTCCCCCCCCCCCCCTCCCTTCCGGCAAATAATGGCAACGAAGGTGACATTATTGATATTATGAGAAAACACCACTAAGGTGAGCAAAAGTTAACATTACATGTCACTGTTGCTATGACCATGCATAGACCTATGTTCGTGCCGTAACGTAGGCAATATAACACACGAGGTGTGGAAATCTAGCATGAAATGCTAATACCACTGTGTACGAAACGCTCAAAGCAGTTTCACATCATAATGAGGTACTATAGCAAACGTCAGTCAACATATAACATTAATAACGATAATATACCATGCATTCTCACACTTCCGTCTGTCAGAAAACACCTACTGTTCATTGCCATGTCATCTAGTCAATTAATGTCACTTGAAATCAACATTAATGCTAAGTGTAAATAATAACCTTATTCAATCATAGAAGACGTAAGACAGACACTTGACACACACAAAATGTTTGACTGTTATACATTGTCAAATACATAAAGTTTTGTGTGGTATTGAATGGTATGTCAAATTGTATCATATATATAATATGAACAAAGAATCACGAATTAATTTTATAGTAGCGTACACAACGCCTTAATATCTAACACATAAATGTCAAAGTAATATTCTTTTGTGTTGAAAAGTTAATTAATATAGTAAGTCAATATGTCTTTTCCACTCCTGTATGGGAAAAAGCTATTATTTCCAATAAAGTCAAGTCCATTCCGTGCACACAATCATATAGTGCTTGAAGTTTCATGTAGAAATTCCATCTTGAATATGTCCATGATTGTTGACTCTTAAACAGTATAAGAGAAAAAATCCATAAGTGCGCGATGGATGAAGCGAAATCACAAAAAAGTTGCGTCTCAATCTCATGATTAACTCCCTTGAAATCCTGGTATGAGTTTCATTTATTAGTTGTCTCCCTTGAAAGTCCAGCATAAATTCTCATGACTATTAATGTGTGTAATTCAGAAACTGTTCCGAACTGAACCAATCGAAACATTTGTACAAATTTCTTTCTTGACAACTTGTAGTTGAAATGTGCATCTGAAGATGACTGTATGTTGTATGTATGCACTGTCCGAGGTAAAACGATATGTCACACGCTATGTAGAGAACCATAAGTAAGCATCATCATGTGTTTGTGCGGGTGGTACTGCTGTAATATCACCGTAACAAAAGTACAATCTGGTGATCTGATCACATTACGTGGTTCTTGATGCGAAATGTTATTGAGTACTGGATCTGTGCATGTAGATATTTTGATTACATTGCATTATGTTGATCATTTGAACTTGTGGATGCGATGGGTTATGAAGCGTCCTTGGTGCATTTAGACAACACGTCGGCGACGACATTGAGATTTCCCTTTATCGCTCTAATGCTGTAATCGTCCGGCTGTAAAGCAAGGCTGGCTCTAGCTGCCTTTGGATTGGTAAAACGAGCTGTCTGTAAATAGCCCAAAGCACGTTGATCAGTCTCAAGAGTGAAGTGAGCTCCCAAGAGGTATCTTTGAAGTTTATTGAAGGCGAAAACGATAGCTAGCAGCTCTCTTTCCACGATTGGGTACCTTTGTTCTGTGGGGGTTAACTTCCTGCTCGCATACATTGTGGGATGCAGATGGCCTTCAAACTCTTGCATTAGTGTTCCCCCTATTGCGACATTACTAGCATCAACTCTGAGAATAAAAGGAGATCGAATATCAGGCAATCGTAATATTGGCGATTTCGAGAAGGCATACTTAATCACGTTCGATGCATCATGACACGCATGCGTCCAAATTACTTTCTTTGCTGCGTCTTTATTCAGCAACGCAGAGGTTAAATCAGAAAAATTTTGTAAAAATTTACTAAACCCAAAAGGATTCGAACTTGTTTTTTTTGTACGAGGAATATCTAAATTATGAATTTTAGAAACCGTAGAATCTTCAGGTTTTAAGACTCCCCCTCCAACCTTGTGACCGAGAAAGGTAATTTCAGAAAAACCTATTTTAGTCTTAGAAGGTCGAGCTGTAATATTATGACATCGTAAGGTGTCTAATAAGGAATGAATACCGTTGATATGATCATTCCAAGAATGATGGAACAAACAAATATCATCTATGTAGGTAATCAAATCCTCACGATCAGAAAATAGTCTCCGCATCATGCGTACAAACGTAGCAGGCGCGTTAACAAGACCAAAAGACATATAGTTAAATTGAAACAAATCTAAAGGTGTAGCGGAAGCTGTGTACGGTTTAGATTTGTCAGTTAAAGGAACCTGCCAATATCCTTTTGATAAGTCAACCTTAGTGAAAAAAGTGGCAGTAGATAGTCTGTCAAGAAGTGATTCAAGAATGGGAAGAGGTTCCGATTCTCGGACGGACACTGCGTTTAACCGTCTAAGATCAAAGCAAATTCTTATAGATTTGTCCTTTTTCCTGATTAACACCATAGGAAAGCTATATGGTGAATTGGACGGATCTATTATGTTTTATTTAATCATCTGTTTTATCTCATCTTGCAACTGAGATTGCAAATGAATTGGGATAGGATACGGTTTCAGTTTGATAGGCCTGAAATCCGTTATGATATCATGTTGATTGACATCTGTATGCCCAGGAATATCCGTGAGCACATCAGAAAAAGATTGTAGTAAGTTAGCAATCTGATCTTTCTTATTAGAATTCAGAGTAGAATTAATGGAAACATCTTTCCAAGATTCAGTCGCCAACAGATGAATATCAGGTAACGATAGAATAGGTTCACCATCATCATCAAAGTCCGAAGTTTCCTCCTGAATTACTGCCAAGGAAGAACGACGATCAATAGATTCGTCAATAGCTTAAAAAATAGGACGTAGATGTGGTGGTCTAGTATGAAACTGTTGTAACGTATTGATGTGAAAAAATTTTTCTTTTCCTTTCACATCTACAACATAGTCGACATCTGATAATTTATTTATAACTTTGTAAGGACTTTTCCAAGAAATGAGCAATCTATTTTTCTTGTTCGGAAGCATCACAACAGCTTCGTCTCCTGGCCATAATTGGCGCAGTTTCCTGTTTTTATTAAAAAACAGTCGAGCCCTTGATTTTGCCCTTTCCGACGACTGCACTGCTATTTGGCATGCGTCAATAATCTTTTGCATTAAATTTACGACATATTGATAAGAGGACTGAACTTCCTTGTCCATATTAGTACCAATAAGTAGCTGTTTTAATATCGCCATGGGACATCGTGGTTTTGAACCATAAACCAACTCAAAAGGGGAAAATCCCTTACTAGAATTGGGAATTTCTCGGTAGGCGAAAAGAACAGTGATAAACGCTTGTTCTGCTTCATCGTTAACTGTGTATATATCAGAGCACGTTGTAAAGGTGTATTGGTGTAACTGGTCAACTCTAATAACCGCGCACAGTGTCAGGTATACAGGTCACCTTGTCCTGGAACACAATGAGGCCCCGACAAGAATGCATTGTTGACAATGAGTGTTACAAGAGATGTCAATACGCGAATGTGTAGACTGTTCTGTGGAGTTGACTGAAGGTTCAAACACTCATTCATACGTATCTAGAAGTTACTGATGCAGACTACTGTAGACGTTTCAATAGTTTAATTTAACGCACACACTTGGACAGAACGGGTACAGTTACAGGAACACAGGTCGACATCAATAGCATATTGTTGACCCACGGTGTACAATAATAAATTGGCATTCATGTAGAAGGAAATCACAATGGAACGTCAGTATACAAGCATTCAGAGTTCCATATCTCATATAAATATTCATCAGGCCTTACTGACTGATCATGTCAGTTAATATACAAGGTTCCAACCCGATTCCTAGACCGAACCTCTTTAGCATAAACGTAACTTGCACTCTAGCGAAGATTCCGTTAAATACAGTTCAGCCATTATTTCCTGAGAAAACGTTAAACCACCAATAGTAGGTTTTCCTTGCATAAGTATGATCTCTTTATCATTACCTGATAATAAGGGCGTCCCTGTTCTCTGGTAAATGATCAACAACAAATAGCATTCCAAAATGGCTTCTAGTCTTGTGAGCCTCGCTCACGATAACGATGCACAATGAAGCTTCAATAAAGATTCAGTTCATGAACATAACTGTTTCTATAACATTCAGCATATTCTTTCCTCATAGTTGCTGCATATATACATAATCAGTGCTGCTAGATAACATGTCGTTCCGACATACTGACATGGTTCAATTCATGTAGCCGTCTGCCCATATTAGGCCCAGGAAAGGAAAAAGTTCGGTAAACAGTTTTTTACCTTGTCATAGGAAAAAACCACTAGCAAACACAGAAACGCTCTTCTCCTCGCGTTATGGAATGAACACTAGGGAACTCATGGATCTAACCATCCCAGAAGAAACTATCTTCGTTCCCATAATCAAAAAAGAGATCACAAACTTTGGGCAGGTCTCAGACATGACTTCCCGCCAGGCTTCTCCATCACCGAAGAACTCCCTAACGTATCTCCATGCGCCGAAAAGCACCTGACCCCAAAATACAGTACAAGGAACAATAGTCAGACATAGACATACAAAGATAACCCGATATAAGACCGAATCGTCTCCAACAGACACTGAGTAAACATAGACTCGGACCATAAACATCCCTGCATAAACCTAAGCAAGAATAATCTGTTTCTGACCGAACAGAGAATAGATCAACGGAGTCTAGATCCATCCGCCAAATTGATATTCAAGAGAGATCACCCATACAACAAAAGTATGAATTAATCATGGGTGATATAACTTTGACTATGAGAGCATTTCAAAATAAATACTGTTCATATCAAATAATCATACAATACATTTGTATGCCTACCTACCTACTGTAATCTGTGCGTCGCATAATTTCATACAAAAGAATATGTACGTAACAGATTACCACACCCCCCGGGAAAAAAAATGAAACTTTTTTTTTTAAAAATACATCTAAGAGCAACATACAATTGGCTCACAACGGACGAATAACAATGCGCAGATGACAAGCATTCCAAACAAATATAACGCCTAATGTGAGGCTAAGTCGCCATATGAAACGACAAGTGAGAATATATCTCAAGATCTCAGAGAAAGTATTTCTCTAAGTATAAATATTTCCAGAGAGGTGTCACCAACGCCTACTACACTACTGGCACTGCCACAATTTATACAATAGTTTATCCAATAATTTCATATTAGATATCTTAAGTTCATGATTACCAAAGAAGAAAACATTAAAAAGACCTGGCGGTGAATATACATCAATGAACCGCTAAGTAGTGATACATTCAATATATCATACATTACATATGTGTACATATTTTAATATAGAGAGAAAAAAAAACTGTAGTAGAGTTAAACCTGAGGATCTAACAGTTAGGTGGAATCATGTGGGCATCTAGACAAAATGTCTGCCATCACATTTTCTGAGCCACGGATAGCTCGCACCGAAAAATGAAAAGGCTGAAGAGCAATCGCGTATCGCGTTGATCTCGCGCTCTTCAGATTTTTACTTTGAATAGCTGTAAGAGCTTTCTGGTCAGTTTCTACAATAAAATGCGCGCCAAGAAGAAATCTTTGAAGTTTAAGGATTGACCAAACCATAGCCAATAATTCACGGTCTAGGACCGAGTAATTCTTCTCTGCGGCATTTAGTTTTCGAGAAATATACATCCCAGGATGCAGAGTTCCAGAGTACTCTTGCATTAGTGCCGCTCCAATCCCTGTGGATGAAGCGTCACTACGAAGAACAAATGTCTTATCTTTAGTAGGTAACACTAAAATAGGTGCAGTAGAAAACATAGTTTTGATCTTATCCAAAGAGGATTGACATTCTTGAGTCCAATGGACTATATTAGGAGACCCTTTCTTTAGCAAGGAAGAAAGAGGTGCCATGATCGAGGACAGATTCGGAATGAATCGTCCATAAAATTGTATGAGACCTAAGAGACTTCGTACTTGCTTTTTAGTCTTAGGCATAGAAATGTTAAGTATTTTACTTGTATTATGGTCCTCTGTCTTTAGGAAACCATGACCGACACGGTGACCTAAGAAAGCAATTTCACTAAAACCAATACAGGCTTTAGAGGGTTTCGCTGTCAGGTTATACTCGCGTAGAGTAGATAGTAATTCAACTAACCACGAATAGTGATCTTCCCAAGTATCGCTGAAAAGACAGATGTCATCTAGGTACGCAATGACATCTGACCGATAAGATAGGATTCGACGCATCATGCGTACGAATGTAGCTGGTGCGTTCATAAGGCCGAAAGGCATGAAATTCCATTGAAAAAGGCCTCTAGGCGTAGAAAAAGCAGTAAAAGGTTTGGCGCGTTCAGATAGAGGAACTTGCCAATATCCTTTAGACAAATCAAGTTTAGTGAAAAAATGAGATTTAGAAAGCCTAGTAAGTAGCTCTTCTAGTAAAGGCATAGGTTCAGCATCAAACTTCGTAACTTGATTCAATTTGCGATAGTCAACGCAAAGACGTATGTTATTGTCTTTTTTCCGAACAATAACCATCGGCAAAGAATATGCGGAAGTGGATGGTTCAATTATTTTTAAATCTATCATTTCATCCAATTCCTTCTCAACCTGTGCTTGAAAATGTATAGGAATAGGATAAGGTCTGACTCTAATAGGATTATGGTCAGTTAGAATAATGTCATGTTCAATGACATGAGTTTGTCCAGGAATGTCAGTAAGGACATCCTGAAATGTTTGTAACATAACCGAAACTTGTCGCTGTTCTTCTAGAGATAAATCGGAAGAAACAGTAACATTTTTCCATGATTCACTAGAATGTAGTGGGATCATAGGAAGCGGAAGATTAACATCCGAAAAACTTGTTTCCTCATCCTGTATTACAGACAGTGATAAGTAATGACCATGTTGGACTGGTGAATCGTCCGTCGCCTGGAAAATCGGCTGTAAATAATCCAGACGTTCATGGAATTCCGTAAGCATATTGATGTGGAAGGTTTTATGCTTTCCATCAATATCGACAATGTAGTCAACATCGGAAATTTTCGAGATTATATCGTATGGACCTTTCCAAGAAATGAGAAGTCTGTTTTCCCTACAAGGTAGCAAAACAAATGCTTTGTCACCAGGAAAAAGTTGTCGTAAGGTTCTTTTCTTATTGGCAAATTGTCTTGCCTTCTGTTTAGCAAATTCAGAAGAAGAAGTTGCCAATTTGCATGCTCCGATAATCTTTTGTCTCAGCGCGATGACATATTCGTAAGAAGATTTTGTGTCATCGGTAATATTATCAGCGGTTATGAGATCATGAAGCAAAAACATAGGGCCGCGCGGTCGCGCGCCAAAGACAAGTTCAAAGGGAGAAAATCCTGTATGTTCATTGGGGACCTCTATGTAAGCAAAGAGGGCCGCGGGTAAAACCCTGTCGCAATCTTGAGGATGATCCTCAGTTATCTTCCCTAGTAAGTTCTTAAGTGTTCTATTTAGCCGTTCTACCATCCCATTGGACATAGGATGATAGATACTACTCAAAGATCTCTCTATCTGTAGAGTAGACATTACTTGAGACATGGTATCTGATATTAGTTGGGTGCCATGGTCTGACAATATCTCTCCGGGGAACCCCAGACGAGAAAATATAAGCCAAAGAGCATCTGCAATATCAGCAGTAGTATTGCTCTTCAGAGGAATAGCCTCTGGCCAACGTGTGCACATATCAACACACGTCAAGATAAACTGATGTCCTCTGGCAGACTTGATCTTAAATGGACCAATTATGTCTATCGCCATTTTCTGAAATGGTCGAATAGGAATGTCTGCAGCCTGAATAGGTGCAGCATGGCGTGGACCTTTGGATTTAACTTCTTGACATACTATACAAGATCGACAATAAATCCTTATGTCTTTGTTCACAAAAGGCCAAAAGAAAGCCGCAAGAACTCTTGACTTTGTGCGGGAAAAACCCATATGTCCAGCACACTGAGAGTCGTGTGCGTGTTGCAAAATTTTAACTCTCAAATTCTTGGGAACAAGAATCTGAGAATGACTTAACTTAGAAGAGTCTTGCACCATACGTACAAGTACGCCATTCTTCATTGTAATCCAAGATTTACGCTTTGTATCTTTATTCGGATCACCTTTTGTTGCAAGAGTGAAGAATTTCTTTAGAGTCGGATCATCTTCTTGCTGTTTTATAAACGATTCACGAGAAATTACCAAGGGATCATCTTGGTTATGCACTTCATTATCTTCAGTAGGTGAAGATTGAGGCACATTAAGAGCTTGAGCTCTAGTGACTACCGCATTAGCAGTTTGCATATTTTGTTTTTCCCAAACGGAAATTTGTTGCGGAGTGCATTCTTTGACTCCGTGAATACGACCGATGATAAGATCAGCGATCGGATTCGGCAGAAGACATGCGTGTACATCTCCTGTAAAGAAAGGAGTAGCAATCCTAATGATAGCAGTAGAGTATTTCTCTAAGGTGCCGCCAAATGTCACACATTTGACTATTTTTCCAGTGGCACAAGAAGGATCTACAAGCGACTGCCTAACACCAATTGTGGTGCATCCAGAATCAAAAAGAACTGAGACTGGATTGTCATTTACTAAACCTTTATGTAAGACAAGAGAACCTCTTCCATCATGCGCGACTGACGCAGGAAGAGCGGGAAGAGGATGGCCACAAATTAAAGTGAACACCGTAGTTGGTTCAAATAATGTTTTGCATTGGGGGCACTGAGATGCTCTCCCAAAATCAAAAGCGGAACAAGCCATATTATTAGCATCATTATTATCTTTAGTCTGCTTATAGGCTTCATGTGACTCTTGCTGTGCAGAGTTTCCATGATAATATGATTTATGTTTTTTGTATGGTGATCTACCTCGATTATTATTGCCTCTGTAATCATTATTGTTTCCTCTCTTGTAACCCCTATTTGGGTTTGAGTCATAGTTCTCATAGTTACCATCATCATATTGATTATAATGAGTATCTCTATAATTATGGTCTTATTGTCTCCATGATGGATGACTTGGATAGTTCCTATAATGACTTCCTCTGTGGAAATTCCTATAATTATGACCACCTCTAAATCGAGGGCTGTCGGCTCGTCTCCAGTTCTTCGAAGAAGAACCATGAAATGACTGGTTACCTTGGTTTTGATAACTATTATGGTTACCTTTTTTATCAAACCTGTTTTGTGGTCCCTGAAATTTGTGTGAATAATTAGGGTGATATGGTGTTGCTGAAGCAACTGGCATACTTTCCTTAACCTTAGCATTGCTAAAAGGTACATCCGGATGTGCTGTGACGTATTGGGTACAATATTCTTCCATTCCTTTTAGTGTCTTGGGTTTACGCTCATGTAAGAATTCAAGGAATGGTTTACTTATGCTTGACATAATCTTGTCTCTGAGCAATAAGTCCATAAGTCATTCATATGTCTTTTCTGTTTTTGGACAGCTCAATCCAACGATTAAATGTAAGACGTGTCCTTGCAATGAATTCTGAGAATTCTACCCCTGATTCAGGTACCATTCTCTTAAACAACATACGGTAACCTTCCTCAGTTAATTGATATTTTTTTAATAAGGCTGCTCTAATAACATCATAATTATCCTTGTCAGCCTCTTCAACCAAACTTAAACTAGTCAGAGAATCACCTTTCAAATTTTCTGACAACTGATTAGCATACTGTGATTTATCCACATTATGAGCTCGACAAGAGCGTTCAAATCTATCCAGCCAGAATGTAATATCGACACTGGAAGGATTGAACGCTGGTACCTTGACCTTATAAGTAAAGGGTTTACCACTATTACCATTTGGCTGATTAACATTACTCATATTTGTCACTTTCAATTTTTCTAACTCAAAAGCCAAGAACTTTTCTTCATGTTCCATCTTCGCTTTTTCTTTTCTTTCTTCAAATTCTCTGTCCAATCTCTTTTGTTCAGCTTCTCTGTCTAATCTCTTTTGTTCAGCCTCAGCTTCTTTTTCTAATCTTTTTTGTTCAGCTTCAAATCTTCTTTTTTCTGTTTGAAGCTTTCTCTCCTCAGCAGCAGCTTTTTTCTCCTCAGCAGCAGCTTTTCTCTCCTCAGCTTGCATCTGCAATCTTAAATTCTCAGCATCTATCTTCTTTTGTTCAATTTCGGCTTTCCATTTATTTTCCTCTTTCTGCCTCTTCTCTTCCGACTTTAATACCATGGCAAATTGAGCAGTTGCAAACTCCTCTAATTCCTTACCAGACTTATCAAGGGATTTCCCTTGTGCAATAAAGTATTCCAATGTAGACATGATGTCTAATAATGATAGCAATCAGTTGACACAAAAATGTAATCTATTTCCAAGTAAACAGGAACAAGTTCTCAATGAACTTGATTAATTAGCTCACTATCCCAATCTCTGTGGGAGACAAGCCTTACAAAGGTCTTGTATATTTCCTTGTACAACAATAATAATAATAAAGTACTGGTCTATAATATACCATACATGTACTCAAATATACCTCAAATCATATGTCAACCAAAGACATTAACAAAGGACAAGCATAAAAGACAATATGAAAACAATTGCAGAAATCAACTAAGTCAAATAGAGAAATCAATGAAAATAATCACAGAATCTGTGATGACAACTGCAATGGAATCAACAAGACAAATAACGCCACAGTGTATAGACATACTGGTGTATAGAAATAAAAGACAGAAAAGGGAGATCTACAAATACAAACAGATCAAACAAAACTAAGGAACACAAAATTATTAACAAAAACAACAAAGAAAAGAACACCTCATCACAACTAACAAAAATAGCAACAGATGTTGCCTGGAAATTTTCAATTAAGAAAATTGCCCCTACAGAACGCTAATATAATACCAATATCACTCGGTATACCTTATACTAGCCACCTCCCAACCAGTCCCGCTACATAAACACAACGAGAAACAAATACATGTAATGTGAACGTAAATATATAAATTATGTGTATAATAGGATGTGTTGTAAAGAAGGCTCAGTTTTGATTAATGGCCTAGTTATTCTAATCACAATAAATAAACTGCCACTTTATTGAATTACAAATTCTGGCCTTAAATATTAATGTTCAACACAATAGCAGAACATAAGAAGGTCCATCGATGAAAGAAGGACTTCTGCTTTCACCTGTACTGTACTTGTTACAAAAAGTTAAATGTATGCTTGAAACTTGCTGTGATGTCCAACGACAAATGTCAACAAGCGCTGACCTAGATTCAGTATTCGTTTCATAGGTCACGTGAGGAACTGTTCTGCTTCATCGTTAACTGTGTATATATCAGACCTCCTAGTCCACAGCCGTCTGAAAACCGTCAACGATGGCCACTTTGGAACCAAGCCATGTAACCGTACACGATGTAAGACATGTCAGTATGTAATCGAAATACGTTCAGTCTCGTTCCCTAATGCCAAGTTCACCATCACCCATGGCTTCACATGTGAGTCACGCAACGTCATTTATGCTATTATATGCAAACGTTGCACCATTACGTACATCGGCCAAACGGGCACACGACTGGGCGACCGATTCTGCAGACACCTCTATGACATCTCTCAGTTTAATTCCACACCTGTGGCCATCCACTTCAATGGCCCTGACCACCACGGTGCCACTGACATCCAGGTGACAGCCATCAGATACTGTTCCTCGGACGCCAACAGTCAGTTTCGCCAGGAACAACGCCTCATCCATCTTATAGGTTGCCTCAAACCACACGGTTTGAATACCCAACATTCTTTTGTCTGAGACGCCTTTCTCTATCGAGTCCCAGTTGTATTATGACTTTCTACTTTGATGCGATCACCCTTTTTTTTTCTTTTTTTTTTTAAATTACCATTTTTTTAATTTAATAATTTAATTAATTTATTTATTTATTTATTTATTTTTTAATTTGTTTATTTATTTTATTTTATTAAAAAAAATTTTTTTTTTTTAAATAAATTTTTTCCTTTATTATTTTTTATTTTACTTATTTCTTTATTTAGTTTTTATTTATTTGTTTTAAATTTATTTATTATTATTATTTATTTATTTATATTTTATTTATTTTTTTTTAAATGTATTATTTATTGATTACTTTTTTCTCACTCTTTTCCAGTCCTTGTTTTCATTATTTCTTATTTTTATGTACTATCAACTTCCTCTTTCCGGTTTAGTGGCAGCCATCTTGCTTTGCTTCACATGTGACTGGACTTTATATTAAGGGAGTTTTTTTCTCTTATTTTTATAGTTTCATGTTCTCTACTTAATTCTCATTTTCTTTCCCTCCTGTCTCTTGTTTGTCTGTCCCTGACGAAGGCCTTGTGGCCACAACGTAGGTTTTTCTTGTCCTTCTCCTTGTAAGACATGTTACTATTTGTGTGGGTGTGTGTTTTTGTTTTTTTTCCAACTGTTATATACTTATATATCAGAGCTCGTTGTAAAGGTGTATTGGTGTAACTGGTCAACTCTAATAACCGCGCACAGTGTCAGGTATACAGGTCACATTGTCCTGGAACACAATGAGGTCCCGACAAGAATGCATTGTTGACAATGAGTGTTACAAGAGATGTTAATACGTGAATGTGTAGACTGTTCTGTGGAGTTGACTGAAGGTTCAAACACTCATTCATACGTATCTAGAAGTTACTGATGCAGACTACTGTAGACGTTTCAATAGTTTAATTTGACGCACACACTTGGACAGAACGGGTACAGTTACAGGAACACAGGTCGACATCAATAGCATATTGTTGACCCACGGTGTACAATAATAAATTGGCATTCATGTAGAAGGAAATCACAATGGAACGTCAGTATACAAGCATTCAGAGTTCCATATCTTATATAAATATTCATCAGGCCTTACTGACTGATCATGTCAGTTAATATACAAGGTTCCAACCCGATTCCTAGACCGAACCTCTTTAGCATAAACGTAACTTGCACTCTAGCGAAGATTCCGTTAAATACAGTTTAGCCATTACTTCCTGAGAAAACGTTAAACTACCAATAGTAGGTTTTCCTTGCATAAGTATGATCTCTTTATCATCACTTGATAATAAGGGCGTCCCTGTTCTCTGGTAAATGATCAACAACAAATAGCATTCCAAAATGGCTTCTAGTCTTGTGAGCCTCGCTCAAGATAACGATGCACAATGAAGCTTCAATAAAGATTCAGTTCATGAACATAACTGTTTCTATAACATTCAGCATATTCTTTCCTCATAGTTGCTGCATATATACATAATCAGTGCTGCTAGATAACATGTCGTTCCGACATACTGACATGGTTCAATTCATGTAGCCGTCTGCTCATATTAGGCCTAGGAATGGAAAAAGTTCGGTAAACAGTTTTTTACCTTGTCATAGGAAAAAACCACTAGCAAACACAGAAACGCTCTTCTCCTCGCGTTATGGAATGAACACTAGGGAACTCATGGATCTAACCATCCCAGAAGAAACTATCTTCGTTCCCATAATCAAAAAAGAGATCACAAACTTTGGGCAGGTCTCAGACATGACTTCCCGCCAGGCTTCTCCATCACCGAAGAACTCCCTAACGTATCTCCATGCGCCGAAAAGCACCTGACCCCAAAATACAGTACAAGGAAAAATAGTCCGACATAGACATACAAAGATAACCCGATATAAGACCGAATCGTCTCCAACAGACACTGAGTAAACATAGACTCGGACCATAAACATCCCTGCATAAACCTAAGCAAGAATAATCTGTTTCTGACCGAACAGAGAATAGATCAACGGAGTCTAGATCCATCCACCAAATCGATATTCAAGAGAGATCACCCATACAACAAAAGTATGAATTAATCATGGGTGATATAACTTTGACTATGAGAGCATTTCAAAATAAATACTGTTCATATCAAATAGTCATACAATACATTTGTATGCCTACCTACTGATAAGGGTGGATTTAACTGGAATGATAAGCCAAAGGGTCTGACCACCAAAAGTGGATTTAGGCTGACGACAAATCACCACCCCTATCGACACCTGGTATAAAAGTGCAAGATGTAGGTGTCTTCTCTGGTTTATAGTGTTGCTGTGTATGTTGCAGTAGAATAGTTCACAGGGTACAACACAGGCAACATGATGTGTAGAGTCATGAAAATGGTAACTTCGCTTTATGTTTTATACCATTTATTGCACGCCACAAAACAGTCATGATATTTTGTCATCACCAACATAGTTTAACGAATGCAGCATTCAAAATCATATTAGCTGATAGTCATGTAGGATTCAATACTCAATAGTTCTATTGTAAACAGATAGCTTCTGTATATTCGATATCATAAAGTTCTGGTTCATGAAGCTGTATAAATTATATATATATATATATATATATATATATATATATATATATATATATATATATCTATATATATATATATATATATATATATATATATATATATATATATATATATATATATATATATAGCACAGATCTGGGTGCCTAAGGTTCATACATATAACTTCTGCAACAGTGTCAGCTGCAGATCATCAATGTTCATAGACAATAATAAATGCTCCCTTCCTGATGCTAGCAGATCAGATGTGTACAATAAGTCCGTTTACTGTCTGCACGTGAATAGCATACATGGAATACAGGTCAAACCGACCCTTATAACCTTCCTAAGTCTAACCATCTGACTTGGACGTGATCTCTGATATAACGAATCCTGGAACACAGACAATAGTCTTGTTGGTCTAGAGCGACCCATATATATATAACTAGTTCAGGTATAAAGATACCGGTGGCGAAAATCCTAGTCAAAGTACCTCTCCATTTTGAATCACACAGGCGAGCAAGGAGCCACAAAATGACGAACTTCTAGATGATAGCATAAAGTTCAATACAAGAGGAATTACCTTTCTTCGGAAATCAACCACGAACATATGCCTCCAGGCAGGCTTGAATAATACTGGGAAATAGTCTAGTTAGCTAACTAACTCACAAAGACAATGTATTTCCCTCAGAAAATCACAAGACGCACATTGCGTCCGCTCGCTGCTCAGACCATTTCTAAACTCCCGAGCTGGGCGGAACACACCAAACGAACTACCAGTTTTGACATGCGCAGAACTCCAATATCTGAGTCGCCGCTCACATAAGACGATTCTAAGAACATTCGAGATAAAAGTCTTACACAGTCGCGCCTTTTATGGTCATGAACAGAAGCGTTAAGACAGGTTTCAGACATCTACAACAGTTGACTGATACTACCAAATAAGGAGATATGGTCACGCTTCGTTCAAGAAATTATAGACCGAACGTGTCTCTATACAAGAGAAGGCAAACTCATAAAAAAATTGTAGTCTCGATATCTCGGGTTATGTCCCTTTGACTGTAAAAAACATAATACACCTTTCAGTCAAAAAATGATCATACATACGAAAAATGATCATACAAAGACTTTGGAAAAAGTAATTATTTGTGCGTAACATTACCGCACCCTCCCGGGAAAAAAAATGAAACATTTTTTTTTTTTAAATCCTGGAGCCGGAAAAATCTAGGCTCCTAACGCACGTATGATGCGCGGATATATACCTAACAAACTAGCTCAACGCATGGAGCGAAACTGAGATCATATCTCAGGTCCTTAGAGAAAAAATTTATCTAAGTATTCGCGTATATATTCCAGGAAGGTGCCACCAACACACGCCACAATGATGGCAACATCATAATAAAAGTCAAATTATTCTCATACCAATATATGAAATTAAATATATTATTATGATATTATACAATGTGTTGCGCAAATAGCGGTGTAATATATTAATATACCGCACTATATTATTACATTATATAATGCATTAGTAATTAATAACTAATACAATGTTGTTCTTAGTTGACATAAACAAGCAATAGAAGATGTGGACATCATCCGCTCCCAATCTAGGACAGGACTTGATATCCTCAAAGTTCCACAATGGACATAATCTCGCAGACTTCAATGATGTGCTGCAAAAATATCAATAACACAAATCTTAAAGACAACTGGTAAATCTCTTAATACAATTATGCAAATGTATTATCTAAATGTGGCCGAGTGATCTTTTGGCCCGTATATCACTAACTAAGCCTTCTTAGATAATTACATGGTACAATGTTATAAATTCCTCAAAAAAAAGTGAGAAAATATTTGCTAACATGTCATTATAGTATTGGACTGTATATCAGGAAATATATATGATAGAAGAATTATGTGGAATCATGTTGTGATCTATCACAATTATTATCTATATTGAGCCCATTGCTCTTATTTGAACTCCAGTTAACATAGTTATGATTGTTATTTCTCTTCTGAACAAAATATCTATTAAATGGTTTTTTGTTGTCCTGGAGAAAAATTATTACCATGATGATAACCTTTATGAAAGTTCTTATAATTACTGGGACCAAAATGTTGAGGGCAATTAAATTGCCTCCAGTTCTTTGAAGAACTATTATCATATGGACGCGTTTGGTAATGTCCACTATCAAGATTATCTCTCTTAGCAAAATTGCTTTTATTTTTTCCCTTTGGCAATGTGTTTGAAAGGAGCATCACGCTGTCTGTGCTGAGTATGATGAGTAATAGGGATAATAGGGTTCTCATTGTTCCGAATATAATAGATCTTATTTCGGGAACTAATATTACAAGTTTTATTCCCAGATACAAATTTATCAGTAATCTGCGAAGTCGATGCTTGATTCGTTAGAGTAGCCTTATTATGACATTTTTCAGTGTTGTTACTCTGATGTAAAGGACTGACAATATGATTACTTTTGTTGGCCTGACGCCAACTCCCATTAGAGGCAGTATCGTTGTCACGTGGGAAACCATATTTACCACGAAACGATTTGTTGACATATTGTCTAATGTTACTGCTGGCATCGAGTGCATGTCGCTGACTCTTTGCATTAAAATATTGACCATCAGCTTTATGTCTAACTTCATTGACCTTGGTAGCAGATAATATCTTATTACACAAAACAATATCTAATAACCCGTCAACTCTTTTACGAAGTTTTGTAACTTCTGCTTCTGCAATAGTTTTCTCTCTAGCGACAGCTTTGTATACTCTCTCGTTGGTTTAACCCTCCTGTTATAATCCAACCTTATGTCATGTAGCTGGGAAGTAAGAGTCTTTTCTTTAGTGATCCTATCTCTAAGATCTATTTTCAATTGTTCATTTTGAGATGTAGTTTCTAAAACTGTAGCTCTTTCCTGAATCAGTTCAAGTTTAAGTGCTTCAATAGCACTATGCTGGCTAGTCACAAATTCATCAATCTTTTCAGGAACAACTGTATCCTTCTCATTCACTACCTTTTTTTCTTTCAGTTCCATAGACGACAACTTCTCTTCATGCAAGTTCATATTTTCTTCAGTTTGCATATGCATCTGCCATTTTTTCTCTTTAGCTCCAAGTTTCTGATCCTCAATTTCTATTTTCTGTTTTTCAATCTCAAACTCCAAATCTATATAATTTGACTTCCACTTCTCATTGTTTATTTTGACTTGTTCTAGTTCTCTAATAAGAGCCTGTTCCTTACATAGATATTTGTCTTTAATTGAGTTCATCTCATCTTCCAACTCTTTTTTCTCCTTTTCCAGTTGAAAATGTCTTAACTTATTCTCATGAGGAAGAGCTAATGTTTCTATTATCTTCCACAGTAGTTTTAAGTCAAGCGTGGAAGAGTTCACCTGCTCCATCTGGTTATTCAACAACTGTTTTAATGAGATTACTTCATCATCTAACTGTTTCTTCTGACTAAGAGAAGAGTCATAGAATTCCTTATTATCTTCTATTAACATTGTCACTTTACCCTTTAATACAGTATTTTCTGAATTCATTGCTGATAACTTATCAGTAAGAGCTTTCTTTTCATTCTGAAGCTCATTTATTGTTTCCTTTAATGAATCAAACTCCAAACTACTGCTCCTCTGAGTATTTGGTTTTCCCTCATCATAAAAAATTGTAGATATCAACTTGGAAAGTCTCAATGCTTTCTCTTTTGAATAGTCGTATCCAAACCTACACAAGGCATATTGTTTTAGATCCTGACTCACTTGAAGTAGGAGCTGTTCTGTGGCATATTCTTCACAGCTTGATCCAAATAAACGTAATTTCTTATCTCCCTCACGGAGAAAATAATCCAACATATCCATTATGTCTAATATTATGAGTCACCACCTGAAATAATTAATTAACTTATTTCAATCTTAATAGCAACAAGACTTAATAAAGTGCTTGTATAATCACTATGTTTACTCCAATCTCTGTGGGAAACAAGATTTGACACCAACTTGTATTATCAAATGTATAATAATATCACAAGTCACCTCTTTATCATCAGTGCACTACACAAATCAGTGCATAACCATCAGTTATTTATCATAACTGCACTACAATAGTGCATAAGCAAAAAACCACCAGTTAGTTATGATAAGTGCACTATAGACCAATAGTGCATAGCATATATGTAACAATAGTGAAAGCTAACTATGCAAGAACTATGTAAACAATAACAAGACAATGTAAACAATAACAAAGGTCACCAACAATGTAAACAATAACAAAGATCAAAGTCAATGTAAACAACAACAAAGATCAAAGTCAATGTAAACAATAACAAAGATCAGAGTCAATGTAAACAACAACAAAGATCAAAGTCAATGTAAACAATAACAAAGATCAAAGCAATACGAAAACATTCGCATAAGTCAAATAAATAAACAGCGTAACTAAAAAGACATATGCGAAGATATGACAAACAAATGACGCTACAGTGTATAGACAGCAATTTTATAAAGAACTGAATAATAGAAAAGAGGAGACCTACAAATACAAACAAATGAAATCGAAACTAAAAAACAGAAAGAGAGAAAGAAAAAAAAATATACAAAAAACGAAAATAAAGCACAACTCGTCACAACTAAACAGATATAGCAACAATTGTCGCTAGCAAATTTCACAGTAGGAAATTCGCACAGTCCCTAACGAAAACGCTAACAGTAGAACCTCTGTGACGTGGTATCTTCTACTGAAAGACACCGCCCAACCGAAAAACCCGCTGAAATATAAACATATAAATATTCAAATACAAATAACATTTAACATGTAACATGTAAACAGTGTGAAAAATGTGAGAGACAGAAGGCTCAGTTAGAACATAAGGGCACAGTTCACAAACAAAACAGGCCACTTAACTTCTATGAATCCACAACGTCAGCACAGTTCAGAACAGGATGTGATCAGCATTCTTAGGACAATGATCCAACGTTGATCCATATCTGCTCTCATAAACTGCCACGACGACGGAAATGAGCTTCTGACAGAAAACAGCTTCTGAACTTGACCTTCTGAATTGACTTGAGCACTTGACCTTCTCAATCCGGAACAGTTGTTACGGCACTTGTCCTTCTTCCTAACAGATCAGGAAATCGATTTGCTCGGCACTTGTCCTTCTATCGTAGGAAAACTGCCAACTTGACGAGCAACGCCGGGTATTTTGAAACAATTTCCAACTTTCAGCAACGCCGGGTACTTTCAAAATCTTTCATCAAACATTGAGGTGATGAGTTGAAACTGTAAAGTCATCTATTTTGTCATCACCAACATAGTTTCAGCATAAAATCATATAGCTGATTCTGCAACAGTGTCAGCTGCAGATCATCAATGTTCATAGACAATAATAAATGCTCCCTTCCTGATGCTAGCAGATCAGATGTGTACAATAAGTCCGTTTACTGTCTGCACGTGAATAGCATACATGGAATACAGGTCAAACCGACCCTTATAACCTTCCTAAGTCTAACCATCTGACTTGGACGTGATCTCTGATATAACGAATCCTGGAACACAGACAATAGTCTTGTTGGTCTAGAGCGACCCATATATATATAACTAGTTCAGGTATAAAGATACCGGTGGCGAAAATCCTAGTCAAAGTACCTCTCCATTTTGAATCACACAGGCGAGCAAGGAGCCACAAAATGACGAACTTCTAGATGATAGCATAAAGTTCAATACAAGAGGAATTACCTTTCTTCGGAAATCAACCACGAACATATGCCTCCAGGCAGGCTTGAATAATACTGGGAAATAGTCTAGTTAGCTAACTAACTCACAAAGACAATGTATTTCCCTCAGAAAATCACAAGACGCACATTGCGTCCGCTCGCTGCTCAGACCATTTCTAAACTCCCGAGCTGGGCGGAACACACCAAACGAACTACCAGTTTTGACATGCGCAGAACTCCAATATCTGAGTCGCCGCTCACATAAGACGATTCTAAGAACATTCGAGATAAAAGTCTTACACAGTCGCGCCTTTTATGGTCATGAACAGAAGCGTTAAGACAGGTTTCAGACATCTACAACAGTTGACTGATACTACCAAATAAGGAGATATGGTCACGCTTCGTTCAAGAAATTATAGACCGAACGTGTCTCTATACAAGAGAAGGCAAACTCATAAAAAAATTGTAGTCTCGATATCTCGGGTTATGTCTCTTTGACTGTAAAAAACATAATACACCTTTCAGTCAAAAAATGATCATACATACGAAAAATGATCATACAAAGACTTTGGAAAAAGTAATTATTTGTGCTTAACACCTACCTACTGTAATCCGTGCGTCGCATAATTCCATACAAAAGAATATGTACGCAACAAACAGCTGGCAAGATTCGGTCCCAATCTTGCGGATATTTAGCTGTGACTCTATCAAGCATTTGCTTTAAGGTCCTATTAAATCTTACTACTTTACCACACGCTTGAGCGTGATATAATGAACTGAGTGATCTTTCAATTCCAAAGATGTTCATAACTTTTTTCATGGCATCCGAAACAAATTGCGATCCATTATCAGATTGTATGTTTTCGGGAAAACCCAGTCTGCTGAGTATTAAAAATAGTGCATCCGCTATATCGTCACTGGAAATCCTTTTCAGTGGGATAGCCTCGGGCCAACGAGTACACATATCGATACACTTTAATACAAATTTATGACCCCTAGCTGAAGTGACGCTGATATTACCAATAAGGTCAATAGACACTTTGCGAATGGACGCAAGGATATGTCTGCTGCTTGAATGGGTGCGTTATGACCAGGACTTTTAGTTGCAACACTCCGGCAAACTAAACAAGTGCGACCAAAGACCTTTACATCTTTGGTCACACCAGGCCAAAAAAAATGAGACAAAACTCTCTGTTTAGTCCTTGCAATACCCAAATGACCCGCAGCATTTATATCATGTGCATGTCGTAGCACCACTGGTCTGTAACAAATAGGTATCAATATTTATTTCTTAGCCGAATCAACATCTTGAAAATTTCTCACGAAAATATTATTCAAGGTATACCAATGTTTTACCTTATCATCAATAATCACCTTACTTGATGTAACGAACTTAATTTTTTTTTTTCAAGAGTCATCTTCTCTTTGTCTAGTAATGAATGATTCCTTCTCAATCAATTCAATTTGTAAATAATCGTCTTCTTCACCAAGAGTAGTATTATAATTTTCATTACCCTCATTATTATCAATGTCATCATTAACATCACTAATGACATCATTGGTGTGCTCATCATTATTGATAGCTTTCTCTAATATAATATCATCACCATTTCGAATTAACTTTTCCCGAGGAGCTTGTGCTCTGGTAGTAACAGCGTTAGCCATTATTAAGTGCTTTTTCTCCCACTTCTCAATATCTTGTCTGGAACATTCATGGATCCCTGGGAAGTTTCCAAGAATAATCCCAGCGACAGGTTTATTTAGTAAACATGCCAGCACTTTACCAGTAAAATACTGTGTATCCAGGAATACCTCCGCTGTAGGATAGTATTCTTCGGTTCCACCAAACGTAATACACTTAACTTCTTTTCCTATGTAATCTGATGGGTCCACCATAGATCTTCGTCTTCCAATCGTTGTTGCCCCTGTATCTCGCAACAGTGAAACTAATTTATTATTAACAAAACCCTTATCCAGTACCAAGGAACTGTGTTTTCAACCGATGATATAACAGGCAAAGGGTGTCCACACAAAAGTCTCGGTACTCTCTGTGGCTGAAACAAAGAACTGCATTGAGTACAGTTAGTACTATTAGCTAAGTCAACACTGCAAGCATTTGTATGAGCAATAGGCACATTGTTTTGGTTTGCATTATTGTTACTGACATCCACGACAGCATTAAAACGTTCTGGGTTTCTTGCCTGTCGATAATTATTGTTCTGAAAAGAACCTCTATTGTTTGTATAATTGTCATTATTCCTGTGGAATGACCTATTATCTCTGTTTGATCTGGCATTAAAACCACCTCTATTTTGGTAATCATTATACCTGTTTGATGATTGAGGTCCATAATAATCATTATTATTATTATAGTTATCATATCTATGAGTCTGTTGAGATCTCTTATTAAAGTAATTCTGCCTCTATTGTTGCCATATTGAACGTTTTGATTCAATCTATAATTCTTGTCAATGCTATTTGATCTTTGCCTAGAAGTGTTAAAATTCATCACTCTGGCTGAAGCTGCTGGAAGAGAATCCCTAATGTTATCTCTGCTTAAATTCTTGTTTGGGTGTGCGACCTGATATTGTCTACCTAAGGTTTCACAAACAGACACATTATCTGGTTTTCTCTCCTGCAAAAAGGATAAAAAATCTCCACTAATGGAGGACAAAACGTTATATCTTAGAATTAAGTTAGACAAACCTTCAAATGTCTTTTCAATTTTAGCAAGATCAATCCACCTAGAAAAGTACATTTTTATTGAGGCAATAAATTCTGTAAAGTCCTTAGCAGAATCCGGCACTAGTGATTTAAATTTCAGCCTACAGCCATCCTCATCCAATTGAAATCTCTTAAGTAACAATACTTTAACAGCATCATAATCATTTCTAGATTGGTCATCCATTGTACACACTGCTGTAAATGCTTCTCCGACCAATAAGTTCATGAGTCTACTAGACCATGTAGTTTTCTTGATATTAAACTCATGACAATAAGTCTCATATCTACTCAGGAAGCATGAGTTATTGTCATTGGAAAAGTTAAATTTAGGCAAATTTACCTTGACACATTTGTTATGATCTCTTCTATCAATATCAACATTCATGACATTCACATGAGATTGTTGTAATCTTAATTTCTCAAGTTCAATTTCAGCTAATTTAATTTCTTGAGCATGTTTCAACTCCGCCTGAGCATAGGCTAGCTTTTCCTTTTAAAGAGCTAACTCTTCTGCTCTTCTTAATTCAGACAATGCTTCTTGTCTTCTTTTTTCTGACAATTCTTCTTGTCTTATTTCTTTTTCTTCTTGCCTTCTGTTTTCTTCATCTTGTCTTTTGATTTCCTTGTCTACATATGTTTACAAGGCTTCCCCCTCCAAACCAAAAAAAATAGATAGGACTGGACTATAATCACAAATTGTACACTTAACAGTACTTCACAGCTAACAATCACAGGTCATGATTATTTCAATAGTAGCAGATTCACACAGCATTGTAAAGCCGGCCCCACTATTTGAAACAATTACACTCCAAATCTTACAGTACGCTCATGAATCTATCGACCAGTCGAAACGGTATTGACAGATTCACAAGTCCCTCATACCTCCCACAGATTAAATACACCACGACATTAAAACATGCAACACAGATCTGAAGAAAATAGCGCAGGCAAACAAAGACAATTCAGTCCCACGCTGTATGAAACATAAACGTGACTTATCTGAATGCACGGCCTCAAAAATCCTACTAGTTCAAGTGTCTATTCCTCCCAGCACAGATGCGAACTGGACACAAAAGACCGCTCACTAGGTCTAGCAACGCTGCAACAGCTGACACGTTTCAGAATCCACTTGCTTCACCGTTGTCAGAACAATACGCCATCTCCGGCAGAAAATTTGATGCTTTCATACATCAGGATACAGCAGGTAAAATATTCTTGGACAACTGCTCTTTCGATACTGGAACAGCTAAAGGACTGCAAAGCGAACTTGAATTACGGCCTTCTCAGAAGCTAGCAGATGACACGTGCGCCATTTTGAATAACTGGAACGAAGCACGATTGCATGCGAACGTCTGGAGCAAAAATGATGACAAAAAGTCTGCGATCAGAAGATCATCGGCTTGCTGCCCCCATATCTGTTAGGTATACTCTTCTTGAACATCCAGAATATAATAATAAATGGCATTCACTAGCCAGTCCATGAAACACGTCTATCGTCACGTAGACTAAAGACACGATGTCTGATGCATTCTGCCGAAATCTTTAATATAATAGTTCCACACACACTTCCTTCATTTCAGCATTCGCTTGTCCATTTAAATATAATCAAGCCTAGACTCCATACTGTAGGACGACCTAGCTGATATAAATTCACATACTCTATCACAAGAGCACACTTTCTGGAGCTCGTCAAAAACACGTCTTTCACACACAGTGAATACACATCGAAAGAGAACTAATCCTAGCTCAAATCTGCCACGTAAAACCGGCAAAGAATCGTCTGCCAATTATTAGCAGACTATGTGACGTACTTCCGGAGTAGTCCGGGCAACGCATATCAACAAGGAAGTAAGTATACAAACCATGTCGAGTGCGATAAAACCTGTTATGAATTTACTCATAACAGTAACCACGAACCCAAAATTGTGGGAATACACACTTCTCCTGGCACAGATTAGAATGGACCCATAGCCCTTTAGTTAGATGCTGTTCGAATCATTTTAGGTCTGGTAATATGAGTTAATTCCTCTGACAGCTGGGGTTCTGTAAGTTCCTGGCTTGGGAAAGCTGTTTGTATAATTCCTCTTATGACTTGGTCTGGAAATCTGAGTTAATTCCTCTGACGGCTGGTGTTCTATTAATCCTGCCTGGGAAAACTTTTGTTAAAATTCCTCTCTGACTCCTTGTGATAAAATTCCCAAGTTTCCAGTCTTGTATTAAATTGCGGGTTTACTTGTAAATTCCAAAGTTGCCCACTAATTGATCTGGTACTTCTTGTTGTGGAATTGTAAGTCCTATCCTCTTTCCTCTTGCTTTTGTAGGAGGTGTTTAGATGACGCTGCGATGCAGTCTGTCTATGTGTCTGATTTCTACAGTATATCTCACAATCCGGAGTTTCAAATCCCAGCTGTGTTTCCTGCTGAAATGTTCCAACCAATTCATTGTAGCTTCTGGAGAACCAATCAAATCTATCTAGCACTGTTTGGATGGGGAAGTTTATCATTACCCATCCCACGCGTATTTGAAAATATTAAATTTAATATACACGCGTGGCCTCTCACAACAGTGATGTCAAATCGTTACATAAGATTTACGGCGCACCTCTGTTTATCACCTTTATCTGCGTGCCTCTGCCAGACAGATGTCTGGTCAGACCGTATTGTCTTCTTTCATCGTATCACCATGCCTGCTTGTGTCAACATGATCAACAGCTTTCCAATGGGGTCAAATGTTTCACCGCCCCGTTTCCGCAGGCGGTCAGACAGGTTAGGCGATAAAATATTATCGCTGGCCGGTTCACCATACCTGGCGAATCGTAACAACAGTCTGAGAGTGAAGTGTGAAACAATAAGATACGCATTACTCCCGTAGCAAATACTGCCATAGGGGAGTGGCGTGTTAGAGAATTCACCTTGCTATGTCCAGCATAGAGCAAAATAGTGAAAATTACGAATGGCATGATTTATGCCAAATAAAAGCGAGAGAGACAAATTAAGAAAAAATATACTGCCGGAGGGTTGGAGGTGTGAGAGATCACACAAAAGAGCTTGTTCAGACGTTTTGTCACATTGGTTCCATTACTGTGTGGCTTATCTAGTCCATTGCCTTTTTCTCACCTCTTTTTCCACTGGTTAATGTCTAGTTCTTTCCATAAAATTTAAATTTGTGTTATTGTCATATCATTTTAATCCTTATATTCTAAGTAAGCACTCATTTATGAAAGTCTGTAACTTCTTGTTTATTATTTTGCTGTTCTCCATGTTTAAGAGAGATACAGTTAAACTTCATTGACAACTGAATTATAGATTCTTAGTTTATTTGTTTAATTTGTCTTTTCAAGAAATTACACGTCTGGCAGACAAACATGCGCTGCTGCGATGACAATAAGCATTAGTAGAACACGTCCTCCATTACTGTCGGCTCCACGACAGAAGCAGATAGACAGTACGGTCTTCACCGACGAAAGAAGTCTAAGACAGCCTCCATACGTTAGGACAGGATTTGTTCATCTGTAGTGCACAGACCCGTCAGGGCTCTATGGATGGATTCCAAAGAGACCGTGAACATAGCCTAAAAACGTGAATTTTTTTTTTTTTAAACTTTTACTCGGAAAAGTATTATAGATGTTTGCGTGTAGATAAGTAAATTCTTTTTACAGAATATGTTTATTGTGTATTACTCGATGTGATTATTGTAGATAGAAGTGTAATGAATCTTCGATCCTAAGGTAGTTTCACAAGATAATTCAGAAGTCAAGAACCATGCGGCATAGGGCTGAGCAATGGTTAACTTATATCTGTCCATCGCCTTTTGTGAAGGATTTAAGCAATGGTTTTTAGCCCGTTCCAGCCCCCAGCTGAGTTAATTCAGTGAATTTTCTCTTTAATGGTAAAGCTCTGGTTAGAGGTAAATATAGATGAGTATATGTATATATTAAATAGTAATGCTTATACGTTTACTTTCATACATGTAATAACTGAATAAACAACTATTGTTTAGTTTTAAAACAACAGCTAACAATTTTAATAATCAATTAGTATTAAAAGATAAAATAAATGAAATGCTGGGGAATTTTGTATTGGCATCAAATTTTCTCTTCACTGAGATTTAGGGTGAGGATATAGTTCAGAAAATTAGGTCCGGTTGCTGATGCCTTTTAGTTAGCACTTAGCTTGTATGAGCGAGTCCTGCAGCCTTTGTTTTCGTCACTTCTTTTGTGATGATGACATTTCACAGTCTGGTAGCTTCTTTCCTCAATTGGTATGATCGCTTAGTACCAGGATCTTTTAGACAAAATAAAAACAAATGCCTCTACTAAGTACATTTGTGGGCTGCCAATTAACAGGCGCATTCTCGCTGTCCACCCACCAATGTTAATCTCTCAGAAGAATTAAATTCCCGAGGACACAGTGTAGCTCAGGGAAGATGATTAAAAATCACCAATATTCTTCAGTGTATTAACCTGGGAAAATGTGTCTGGACGGCGCGAATAATGAGTTCCTTAGTTACAATTAACAAAGTGCAAATATCTCACAAAACATTATACACTTTAGGCACATGTGATGTAATCATCAGTCATCAGTCATCATTCGCAGTCTGGGGTCGCCTCTGCTGTCGGTTTTCCGCACGACTAGCCAGGAACATTCAACAGCGCTTGCTGTAGTGGTTTATGAATATACTATTTTCATATGTTGAGGTTGCCAGCCTCATATATAACCAATAAGCAAGAAAACATGTCAACTTCACATTTGGTAAAAATAAAAGTTACACTTATCCCAAAGTTTTAGGAATACACAATCTCCTCGCACAGGTTAGAATGGACACGAGCAATTTATGTTATATGCTCTCGAGCCACTTGGTCTGGAATTTTTGAATCCCTTTTATGACGGGTGAATCTGCGAAACACTTGGTCTGGGAAAGTTTCTCTTATGACAGGTGATTCAATTCCTTAGGATTCCAGTCTTGGTATTTAAAGTCCTGCTCCCTTAAGTTTTTCAGTCTCTGTATTTATAAAGATTACTTTTTAATCTTTTAAGTTTCCCAAATACTTCGATCTGTCACTTATAATATAGAAATTCTATGTTCGATGTCTCACTGGCTTCTGGGAGTTGTTCGCTTGACGATGCGATGCAGTCTCTGAGTTCTGTGTCTCTGATTTCGCTAGATTATATTTCTCATTCTCAGTTCAAAACACAGATGGTACTTTCGTCGAAATTTCCAATGAAATTCATTGTGTATTCCGGCTCTCACTTCAATCCAATCGTAAGCTCTTTTGCACTATGTGAGTTGGGGTGTTTTAATTCATAATCTCCCCTGCGTGCTTTAAAATATTACGTTTAATATTCCAACGCGTGACATCTTTATAATAAGACGTAATATTTTCGCCCACTCACAACAACATTTGACCTTGTTTGCCTGGCATAATGTCTTCCGCAAAGATGTCTACGCAGACAGATTATCTGTAACAATCACCAGGGATTGTCCCACAAAAAGCGATAAACGCATCTACCCTCTGTGTAATCTGCCAGACAAACAGACACCGACGTCGGCAGCCCAAGCAGACAATCTTGGGTTCTTTTCATGTCGATCGGCGAGACCGTGTTGTCACCAGCTTTTCACCTGGGGTCAAATGTTGGACCGACGCGTTTCAAAAGATGGTCAGACAGATAGAATAAATAAGCGTATGACCGGTATAATTACCTGGTAATATCGCATTTACCTTGCGGAACGTAAACATTTCTGCGCGTACAGCAGATACGTCCGTAGGAGGAGTGAAGTGTTAGAGACTTCACCCTACTAGATCCAGCATAGAGCAAAATAATGAGTAAAAGGGCAAAAATTGCCAAATAATAAGCGAATTGAATCGGAGAATAAGCAGAAAAAAGGGATACTGCCGTAGTGGCTGAAGGTGTGAGAGAGCCACAAAAAGAACACGTACAGACGTTTTGTCAAAATTACGATACGTTTATTGTGTATTACGATATGCTTATTGTGTATAACGATATGTTATTGTGTATTACGATATGTTTATTGTGTATAACGATATATTTATTGCGTATTACAATATGCTTATTGTGTATTACAATATGTTTATTGTGTATTACAATTTTTATTGTGTATAACGATTTGTTTATTGTATATAACGATATGTTTATTGTGTATTACGATATGTTTATTGTGTATGACCATATGTTTATTGTGTATAACTATATGTTTATTGTGTATAACATCATGTTTATTGTGTATTATTATATGTTCATTATGTATTACGATACGAATTACTAAGACACCGAAAAACCTAGAAACAAGGAAACATTATAAGAAGGCTTGGCATAAATTTCTTGAAGGCCTACAAAGAAGTGAAGGGCGATGATTGAAATAAATAGTGGCTGAGCTTTTAAGACATTTTAGATCCGTCACGTTTAATCCAACATAAAACGCTGGTTGTCCCTTTCAGTGCTTTTAGTCACCGAGTTTCCACTTTCCTGATTTCTTTTGAGCACTTAATTCAGCAGCAGTCAGCGACCATCATGGGCCTGTTTTGCGCTCTTAAGTTTTCACATGGAGACGTACCTGTAGTACTAAGTGGTGATTATATTTTAACAAACGTCCTGCTTGAGTGACGACCTCGGTTACAGATAGTATCAGCCAAGTAGGGTGGGCTGGAGCAAGAAGGTCAGGGAGAAAGTCTTGACGAGTCTTGTGATGGAAGGAGTTAGATTTGGCTGAAGATTCTGGATACAGGGAGTGTATTATGTTTCAGTATGATTTTTAGATATACCAATATATGTCACAGGCAATCTTGTCAAAATGTACTTGTTGATGGGGAGGTGGAATCTAAAGTAGAATTCTGTTTCACAGCTATTTGTTCTTGTGTCTATGCTTCGCAGAATGTGTACAGCTCTCCAAAAGAGATTTTGTCGGGTATATCCATTTTCTACTAGACCTGTCACATGAACAGTTTAAGTTACATTTAGTGAGTCTATCATGATGGCAGCGTTAAGTTCTTTCTAGTGAGAATGATCTCGTCATCATTATCATCATTATTATTATTATTATTATCAGCATCCTTGTCATAATCATCATCATCATTGCTATCATCATAATCATCATCATTGCTATCATCATAATAATCATCATCATTGCTATCATCATAATCATCATCATTGCTATCATCATAATCATCATCATTGCTATCATCATAATCATCATCATTATTATTATTATTATCAGCATCCTTGTCATAATCATCATCATTGCTATCATCATAATCATCATCATCATTATTATTATTATCAGCATCCTTGTCATAATCATCATCATCATTGCTATCATCATAATCATCATCATCATTGCTATCATCATAATCATCATCATTATTATCATCATTATCATCATCATAATCATCATGTGTATTGAGTTAGGGATAGGGTTGGGGTTAGGGTTAACCCTAACCCTAAACCTAACCCCAACCATAACTCTAAATGGTACCAAAATACACATATTATACATACTCGACGGCACTAAAGGTCAAGATTACCCATCCTTGTACGACATGCCAGAGGAAGCAGCAGTCAAATTCTTTATTTGGCCCATCATCAATGTGAGCCTCCTGAATGATGTTTTGACATGGCGAAGTTGCCAAGCCCACGTAAACTTCGAGCTCAAAAAAACCACTGCAGATGATTGAAAACAAACTTTAAACATTAAAAACTCCTTTCCACTTCTACTGATACCAAATGAGAATACTTGAAGTAAACTTCGTCATCTGATTCTCTGACACCACAGGAGCATACTTGAAATATTTACGTCATCTGATTCTCTGACACCACAGGAGCACGCTTGAAATAAACTACGTCATCTGATTCTCTGACACCACAGGAGCATACTTGAAATAAACTACGTCATCTGGTTCTGTGACACCACAGGAGCATACTTGAAATAAACTACGTCATCTGATTCTCTGCCACCACAGGAGCATACTTGAAATAAACTACGTCATATGATTCTCTGACATCACAGGAGCACGCTTGAAATAAACGTCATCTGGTTCTCTGACACCACATGAGAATATTTAAACTAAACTAGGTCATCTGGTTCTCTGACACCACAGAAGAATACTTGAAATAAACTACGTCATCTGGTTCTCTGACACCACAGAAGCATACTTGAAATAAACTACGTCATCTGGTTCTAAGGCCCCTGAATTGTCACCAAGGGAACGTATTTCCACAACAGGCCATCTGTAATTAAGCCTATCTTTACATATCCCACATTATTTTTTTCAAAGCTTGTTCAATTTTCTTTGCACAGCCTTTCTCATATTTCCAGTCACATTATCTAAGTCATTCACCACTTTCTTCAAAAAAATCTATCTGATCCACTAATAAAACTGGTGACTTCTACAAGGAAGTAGAGGCGCCAGGCAGAAATCCAAAATTTGACTTTTTGTAGGAAAACGTGCCAACAATTTAAGGATAAAAAACTTTAATTAAGGCCACTTCACAACTGTCAAACGAGTTCGTTATCTTTTTCACCATCAAAAATGCCAAAATGTGCAAAATAATGACTCAAAGATATCAAACAATGCTTTAAAATGATCGAAAAATCGCAAACATCGTGCAAAAATAAATGGCAAAGAATTCAAAATAATGCCGTAAAAAAAAGCTCTTAAATCAACTTTGTGTTTTATGAAACACGTTTAGATTCTACTGAGCAACGTTTTGGTTATTGCAAAAGCAAAGATGCAAAAATCCATCTTTGTTTCATAGATCTGGAAAAGGCGTTTGACAGGGTCCCCCGGAGCAAACTTTGGGATTGTTTGGCAAAGAAGAACATTCCAGTGTGGTGAAAAATTCAAATCCACATATATAAATTAGAAAATAAATGTAAAGCCTAACGAAGTAATTCAATAGAAAGAAAGAAGAATGGTGAAAGATCAGTGCGGTCACAATAACGTACGCCTGTGTTGTAGAACGCCATAATGGCTGAACAAGAAAACCCCTTTTTCTGCTCCGTCTGCATAAACTACACGCGTGTCTAAAAATAAAACTGGTACTGTGTTTCTTAGAAAACCTTGAGATACGCAAACTGCATAATGACCTAGATACAAATACTAGCATTAATGTCATTATATACACTACGTTAACCTAAAAGACAGACGGGCTTAGAAGAGAGAGAGAGAGATGCACGGAGGAACGCATGCAATAATACCACGTCGTCTCGCGATTAAAAAGTGAACGCCAATCACACGCGAAAGGCATAAAGACCTGATTTTTTCAAATAAACAGTAAATAAAAAACACTAACGATACGAGGTTAGGTTTTGAAAACAGGTTTAAGCTCTTATTGGGAAACCTGACATTCTACTGATTTATGTCTAAGCTCCTGACATTAGTCTGATAGTACAGAAGACATCCCATCGTATAGAAGTGAACGGGTGGTAAAAACAAATACACGGCTATCCTAGAATAATACATATTTTGAACGAAGCCACTTAGCCCCATTAAACTTATATATTTGTGTGCCTTAGGACTTGCTGACAAAGAATATGTTATGTGATACGCAAATAGGCTAGTAATTAACAAATTATAGCCAAAATACTATAGTGGGGTTGTCTGACAGCACAAGATCATATTTGCTCATAATGGCGTGTTTGAAAAACACTGCTTTAGGGGAAATGAGGCCAACAAGTTAGATACGATTTGATTGGCTGTAGAAATATGTAAGGCGAAACCTTATTAGTCGAACTGCAAACACTATTATTGTGGTTAATGGCAACGTGTAGGATGGGTAAAGTTTTTTCAAAGGCTCTTGTAAACATGGTCTCATTGGTTAGAACGTTTGATATAGTCAAATAGAAGCGTCAGTTCAGGGCCAGTTTTGAAAATAAATTTTGTGAGAAGCAAGTGCGTTGAGATCAAGCTAATATTTTTCTAATAAAAGCCTGGGATAAGGCAGATCAAAATTGTGCCAGAATTCATCGCCAGTCAACGTTACTTGTGTATATTTCCTTGAATTGTGGTAAGCTAGACATATTTCCTATATATATATATATATATATATATATATATATATATATGAAAATTGAATATGAAATGATAAATTGTGTCTGTATGTGTATGGTTCAGTAGCAAACAGAAGGCAAAGCCTAGATATTGCTCCACCATGTAAAAGCTTGTCAGAGAGGAGTATAACTGCATAGGCATATATGGGATTGCCAAATAGTAACATGACACCTATCCTATTGTATAGAAGGAATTAACGCTGGAATTGCAGAGGCGTTGTAACCATTAGGGAGAGGAATACTAGTGTATATTGTCACATGAGAAGCTAGCAGTTGGCCTATAGCGCTGAACTCTGTGTTTGTAATGTCCTGTACTTCAGTGTGGACATAGATTATATATTAGTTCTGAAGAAGGAGGTACAACCTTCTTATTTCAGGGACCGTGGTACTGAAGTATTAGAGCAGCACCTGGTCTGAGATGTGCTGGATCCAGAGGGCTAGCAGCAGACTCCTTGTCCAAGATATCGACCAGTGGTGTATTTCAAGATAACTGAGAAGCAAGCGAGCAGAGGAGACAGTTTTCCTGCCGCCGACATATGAGCTAAGAATTCGTCAGCCAGAGCAGTTCACCCTTGTATAACCCACCCTAAAATTGACTGTAATACTAAATCAAGAGGGACAGTTATTGTTTTACAAATAAAAAGAAACGGTGATCCCTTCAATATTATTTCCACCAGTAACAAACACATGAAGTCGTGATGACAAACAACAACCTAGCTTCAAAAGCCAGTATTACCTCATAATACTACATCACAACCCTACACACATATTGAAATAATATTATATGTCAGGACAAAGATCCTTTGTATAATTTTTGTACATAAACATTGTGTTTACATTTGATTGTGATTCCTGATTCACTCTGTAGTTGGATCATGATATCTATTCTTGAAAGAAATTAATACATAATTTAAAAGTTAACACTTGACTTACTTAAGATAGTCTTCTAGAGTGTTATATGTATGTGCTTGTCATAGTGTTGTAAAGTGTTGTGGATCTTAATTAAAGTGTTTATCTGTCTGTTGGTTGTTGTGAACTTACACTTCATCACTATCATAACCCTAGACATTCAACGTAGTCATCACAATATTCCAGAATAAGTCTGATTGAGGTCTAAATGTGGTAGCAAAGTAAGGTCATCTGTAACACACCACACTCATTAGATACAGATACCTTCACAGCTGATCTCAGTCAGTACACTAAGTCCCCTATAATTACTTATATAACTACCTCACCCTTTTATGACCCCTATATCCAAATCGGTCATTGGGTCTATGCACTGACCCATTCAGATTTGAAATCTGTCATATTCCTCAATGCCATCATAAACCTGGTAACCTCTGTATTGAATTATTGTGCTACCCCTCATAATCGACTGTATTTGATGGGCAACCCCTACACAGTATACGTAACCAACCCGGGTCACCAACATAGCGTTATACCCACAATTTCTGTCCACATCCACAAAAACTAAATGTTTAGTGCCATCACATTTCAAGACTCATTGACTTTATACGTATGAGTACTCACGTCCATCATTGGATTCACCTATTAAAGGAAAATCCTTCGTCCATGGACTCAAAATAATTGTTATGACTCACACTTCACTTGAACACTACGTGGTAACCAGACCCCTACCCAAATCTTTTAGCTAGAATATGCAACCCTAATCCAACCAAACACAGGAATATACCATCCGGACCATTCCAACATAATATTGGCTATTAAATATGTTGGCATAAGCTCAAACAATCCCAAATAATGTCTATCACAAACATGTTCAGATTGTAAACATATAGTCACCAAGTACATTCCAGACTCAACCCTTAGTACTCCTAATATACATGTGATTCAAGCATAACCTTCCCTCTAATCCCTGAAATAAAGTACACCGAAATCCCCTTTAGTAATAGTTTGGTTATTAGACAAATACAGTCCCCAACACCGATCAATATCTTCACCTGGATCAATTTAATTTACCAACAGTACTACCCCGGTCCATAAGTCCGCTAATTCCTCAAATTCAATCATTGACTAACACACTTTTTGACAAGTACCCGGCGTTGTTCTAAATAAATTGCAATCTCGAAGACCATGTTACTTTTACGCACCTACACTAACATACCTTAAGTGCAAGCCCACTTTATTGGGCAGCACAACACATGCATGCCACCCTAAACCGTCTCCTTAAGTGAATTCAAGTTCCCCCTCACATATAACCACTAGTCTTTCTAGAACAAGGCCCCCCAAGTGAGCTGTCACCACTCCTATCATGTGTTACCCTACAAATTTGTGATATATCCATTATCAATGTACCAGATACATCACTCAACTAATCAGGAAGGTCAGAAACTTAGCTCACAAAACTGAATACGTGTGTTCGTGAAACAGTCATCTTAAACATCATCCCCCCAATCCCCCCTCCCCAACCCTATGACATCCGTTTTTAATTCTGTGTCTTATTATTTGAGAAACACAACCTATATATAATGGTACAAAATTTTGTAACCAAACTGATCACACTTACCACCACTGCTACATCAACTATTTATCATCTGACATCCACAATGGGGACTAAAAATCTGGAAAGTACAGACACAACTCCCTCAACATACCTATCACATGTCCCCCATTAATCAGACCAATATACCCACTTGGGTACATACACCCAACCATTCGTAAACAAGAACCGCCACATTCTCCACACAGGAATTCGTCTATTTGAGCGTCACACCCCAAAGCTATCATTCCACCGTCAATTCCATCCTTCACATCTACAATCCAAAGGCGACATCATCACAATATTACCTAACCTCCAGATGACAAAGTGTTATATCTACATATAGTATCGTTTCGGTGCATATCATAACATGAATCATTGGACCATGATTGAGTTTGTGAATAGAATGTGGATATATAGACAGAATGGGGACCCTCATTAATCTACGATATGTTTCCATACAACATCCTTGGAGGTCACATCCTATAATCTATTAATGTTAAACACAGATCCCTAAGAGGGAGTGCAAAGTTCACCAGCACTACAATCCTATCTTCCACATTATAAAAAGGTAAAACACCACATGCAGCCTCCACATCCCCCTCAAACAATTCCACATAATGTGGTCAACTGTACCAATACCATGTATACTGTCACCCTCCTCTATAAACAACAAGATATTACAAAACTGATCCTGTGTGCAATATCAGCTTTACCCATCTACAAGACATCAAAACCTGTTATCCACTACAGACTTATTGAATTTCCTACTAACATCAAACCAAAACAAAACATGTCTAATTCTGGCATTGTCACATGAACCTATACATGTATTGAACTTTCTTTGCACTTGGTCATTTCCCTACCCCCATCTATTCAATTGAACAGTGCCTATTGTTTTAAAATTGTCAATGTTCTATCATATATGTATAATCACATTCATTCTCTAGCACATATAATGGGGGGGGGGGGGGGGGGGATAGTACATAGATAATTTAACAATGATCGCTTAACCCTAACCTGTACGACTCTTATATGTACTGAATATTAACACATGACGAAAGTTTATACAATCATATGTCCAAAACAAAGTGCCTAAGTTAGTACCCCGCCAAGTTGCATCTTATGTTCCATATATTGATAACCAGAACATTATCTAATAGTAATGGTCAACTTACTAATGCATATACCCTCCCAAACATTTTTACACCTCCTAACTACCACAACACATGACCCTAAATAACTACCTTCTATCTTAAATGCCAAAACATGTTCTTAAACAATTTGTGCAAACAAATAACCATTATACAACACATTTCACCCTCTTTCCCTCAACATCACCCTAGAATTTCCCAATTTATATTACAAACTATACTTGCTGTATCACGCCGTTCATATTTATACACTCATACATCCCCCCTTTCCAAATATTATATCCTACCCAGGGTCACTATGCTTGGAAACATGGTGATAATTTATCCTTTTTGCAACTTAACACTATTCATAATAAATTGCATCCAAGCAGAATAACAATCATCTTACCTTCACACTCTAATCTTGCAAACTACTCAATCATATAAAGATGTCTAATACCTCTATTGTATGAACAATTATTACACCAACTCCTACACTCCTTTCCCACCACTAAATATTCTTCCCACCACCATCTGAGGTAAATTCCTAAATACTCACAGCAACAGGCTAATCACCTACTCCCTCATCCACACTAAACTTCATCCCAACTAAAAACACCCACCCCCCCCCCCTGCAATATCATCCTCTGCTCCACCACTACCATCTCACAAACCCTATATTCCCCACCCATACTTCTATATCAAAAAACTTACTTCAAACAATTTCCCTCTAAAACCCAGAAAACACCTATACCCCACCATTCCTACAAACTCTACCTTAACCATCCATCCACAAAACACAACTCAACTAAATCTTAATTAAATCCTATAACCCCAATCCCCCAACCCCACTATGCCAATAACCCATCCTATCCAATACTTGGAAAACACAAACTACCACCATCCATAAACTAATCGAAAACCCATCCCCACTAACAAATCCATTCGCGTAACCCATAGTCTACAGTAAATCCATTCATATACCTTACTTCCCACTACAATCCCCAACATAAACCTCATCTTCTCCCCCTATTATTACATAACCGCATATCACCCCCCCAATTCTCCCAAACCAAATACCCCATAACTGCCATACTGTCCATATACATATTCATCCCACCCTCATAAACATCCACACAAAACCCAATCCCATATCCACCTATCCCCCCACAATACATATACCCCGCAAACTCAAATCCCACTACAAATACCCACCATCCACCCCAAACCCCCCCCTCACTACCCCACCCCCAACCCTCATGAACATACCACCCCCCCATCAACACCACACATCACCCACTACTTCAACCCATCATCATACCCCCCCTTCAGATAAATCACACCTTACCCCATAAAATCTCCATAAACCCTCATACACCCCACACTCACCACTTTAAATAAACACATCCTATCCAACCCACTCATCCTAATTACCCCTACCTCAACCACTCCACTCATCACACCTACCCTCCACCAACTATCAATACAAAATCTTCACTGACTCCTACACCCCACACCTCTCCATCAGCTCACACCTCATACCAAATCCCAACCACTTCCCCCACAACTCCAAGTTAGCATGCCAAAAAATTAAAACCCACCCCCCCATCATACACCCCCACCCTCTACCTCCAAACCCCCAACCCACCAACGTTGCCCCCACCCCCCCCACTACTCTCCCACAGTCAAACTGTGTAATCCCGTATCCCCCCACCCCCAATCCCCACCCCACCCTACACCTCCAACATTCTCACGAACAATACTACTCACCTTCATACCTACCCCCTACCCCAACCCCACTATCTTATCCACACTCCCCAATCCACCAACCCCGTTCCCCACCCCCCCGTCAATCATCCGCCCATTAACAATCATCACCAACAACTCCATTAACCAACCCTACCCAAAACCACCCCTCCAATACTCAGTAACTATGCTCCCCCCCCCCACCCTTCCCATCCCCCCCCCACACCATAATCACCTCCCACCCACTTTTCCAATCAAAATTTCCAATAAACATCAACCCTTCTCCCATTACTCCCATCCAATTACGAAATCCCATATAAATCACTCAAACCTCACCTTTCTCATTCCAACTCCCACAAACTCCAATAAAACTACTCAAGTTAAAACCTCACCAATCCCTCTGATCCCACAAATCCCATCTTCCAATCCACACCATACCACCCTATCTCCATCAGAAATAATCCCCCCCCCACACACTCTAAATAATTTACAACTCTCCCACAAGCATCTACCCACTATCAAACCATTAAATATTACCCCACCTACCACCCAAAACCTCAACAAGATAACCTCTATACACCTTAACCTCTACCCCCCTCCCTAATCAAGTAGCACATAGTTTCAATCACCCCAACTCATTAATCAACCAATCTCACGGACACTAAAACAAATGATGTTATTTACCGCCATAACGCACTAAACAAATCCCCTTAAATAATCTAAATCCACATGTATCAGTAATTTAAATCCATCCCCCACAAATCAGATAATATGAGTGTTAACCACCCTACAAAATCCAGAACAATATTCACCCTTTTACTAAATCACTCCAAATTAAATACTATAATCACTCTACCCCATATCGAATTCATTCTTCACCACCAACTCCATTGCAGAGTTCAACCAATCCACCTCACCATCTCACAACTCTCCTCACGCATCTTAATCTTCCAATTAAATTCTATCCAACGTGAATCTCATCCCTAAAATTACCATCCCAACTACCTCATCCTTTTTCGTCTACTTGAACCAATTCAACTCAGTATCTCCAAACTCTAACATTTCCCGCCCTCCCCTTCCCCAGCTTCTCAACCCTTCACCTCCCCTACCTTCACATCCTCCTCCTATATCACAATAACTCGTCTATGCACTCTCTCAAAATCAAACCTAGCCTCAAGACCTACTTAACTCTAAGCAATACGAGATCTTCAGACCTCACCATAACTCATTCTCCTAATCATTCCCGTAACCCATCTCGACACTATATACCAGCAACCAACCTCCATACTTACATACAAACACACCGTCCTATAATTCTCATATCTGTTTTCAATACATTTCTTTCTATCATAAACTCAATCCATAATTCTACTTAATCCTTCTCATTACTACACAGAACAATCATAGTGCCAGTACAATTCACAATTTACCCCCATACTTTCATCTACCAAATTATATCTTTCTCCCAAAATAAAAAATGCTCACTGTAACAACCAGAAAGTGAAGAATACTAGTGCTATGAAAATTAAAAACTCAACTAATCCACTAACCTCCGTTCACATAGTCAAAAGATCCTATTTAATGTACACAAAACTCCACACCTATCTTTCAATATAAACCGAGATACTCCACTCTTCAAGTGCAACGACCTCTCCTTCCATAACTCCTTCTCGCCTGAGCCTCTAATAATCGATTCTCCCTTACCACAATCGCATCTATGTTCATCAAGTATGAACATCCTCGCCCTGTATAAATAAGAAGTGACTCGGGGACCATCACCTGAAACTGACTATAATAATCTATAAACGAAATTACACACCACTGAAATACTACTATCTAACTTACACCATAACACAATTCCTCGCGACGCCACCTAATAACAACCACTCAAATATAATACATAAATAAATTAAACCTCGCACAATAAATCCACTCTCTTATTACGCCATTTACACATACTGACCACTACCTCCGTCACAACTACCTACCAACAAAACACATACACTGATTATACTTTCAATAACCTTTGATATTAAGTTCAGGATAGAATCCTAGAACTAATGTAACGGATAATGCCCTTGTACATGGGGCTCATTTGAGACATTGGCTATAATATAGAAATTCTTGTTAGACGAGCACTGGGGCTACATATCCTACTCTAGACCTTCTAAATATGGCAGATAACAAAACACTGTACTTGAATCAATCGGGGCGGCTTTACTAATACTATACTCCCCCTCTAACGTAAAATATATGTAACTACTGGTTTCTGATATCTCATCTTTATTCATAGAGTCCCCCTAAAACCAATATCAGCCTTAAACAAATCCAATTTTATATCACCTCATCTCCAACCTATGACCAACTCAAATCCATTGGATAATTGTTACAATACTATCCTCTAGATCCACTCCATTTAAAAAACCCAAACATTATGAAAACAATACTAATATCGTGATCTTAAATACTCACCTGGACTCCTAATCATATTAACATCACACCTGTACAACCCATCAGCAAGACTATATCCCTGCTCACACGTGTCTAATAATCGCATCCCAGTGTACCTTATAATCTCTCTATTTCTCTGTCAAAAAATATGTGTCTCTCACATAAATTCACATTCCTACCGCTAATATAAATCCCTTTCTTATCTCCCACTCTACTCTCTTCCGTGTAACTCTTCACACGTAGGATTCAAAACATCGCTTCACAACTCATAGTAATATCTCCCCCAAACTATTTTATCAAACGACCCTTTTTGATCTCTCCTACACCCCCATCTATCTTCTCAAATATAAAATATACCTTCAAGCAATAACTCTCCACTACGGTACCAAAAACCGGGACTAATTTCTCTCAACAAATCAACTCCAATGAACTGACCTCATTCTCTCAACTAGTCTACATCTCTCCAATATATTCTGCATCCCATCCCTCTAAAATTTTCAAATTAATCTCACAAGCTCAAAATCACCAAATGTGCCAATTACCAGAAAATGTGTCACTCCTAACCAAATGTACTCTTATATATGTCCCCCTCATCAAAGAACTCCCATAACAATAGACCATTATCAACCCTCCTATACTAATTCTAGTGTAACCCATACACATCGACTCCGCCAAATCCTCTATAGGAACTACCTACATCAAATCGACACCCCTCTCCCCCACTATTTATCCCAAATCAAACCAAAACACCCTATACCATCAACAACTTAACCAACTTCTTCCACAAAAACTATCCTTCCTCCAACTATCTCCCCCTACTTCTAAAATTAGAATGTAACAAAATAGAACTCAAAATCTAACAACCCCTTCCTTTCATAAAACTACCTGTCCTTCAAACATTGACCCTCTCGCCAAATCACTCCACCTCCCAATCCAATAATTACAACAAGCATAATACTGTCTTATTTACGTCACATAACCACTCACACCTTCTGAGTCTTGTCGAAACAAGCCTCCCTCTCCACCTCTCTCCAAATCACCTCAACAACCTCACTCCTTCAATCCATACGCCTCCCCCCCATCACATGCCCGTCCCTCTCAAATGCTGATCCACTACTAACTACTCGTCTCAATAATCACCCATTAGATCTACAAACTAGTAACATCCCAACGTTCCTCCCTCACATCTGAATCACCCCAAAACCTCTACTAGACACCTATTCTCCTCCGCACTCGCCTCTAACTAAACATAAAATCACCTCATTGCAACCACGGTCTCTCCCATAACCACTATCTTCAACACACATACTTGCCATAAAATGTCTCAAAAAAATTCCAAAAATCACTCAATAACAAAAACATTCTCGTGAAATCTCCACTACACTACAACAATGGTCACCTCATGTCCCGTATCCCCTACACTACATAAATCCAACTCTCCTCCTCTCGCATCCTACAATATGTGCTCATCTCCAAACTTATCTTCACCAAATCATCTTCCTCTCACCTCACATATCACTTTAATCTCTAATCCCTCAGTCTCATTCCAACCCAAACCAACTGACAAACTCCACTTATCAACCTTCCCTAACACATCAGTAACACAATGACTCCAATTCCTCCCCCCTCCACTAACCCCCCTCGTCCATTCTAACTCTCCCCTCCACTCTCATTCTTTCCCATTTCGTCCTCACCAATAATACTATATATCACAAAATCTGCTTCTCCATCTCTAATACAATAACTGACATACCACTAATCTCTCACTTCTCCTCACATCTCAGTTCATATCTCTGACCCTCAACTTAAATCCATCATTCCCCTCCTCTCACCTAGTGTGTGTCCATCTAATCACTTTAACTTCATACATAAACTCCATGTTCTCCTTCCGTCATTCTACACACACACTATACAACCCTAGACCCTATATCCTCTAACGTCCCCTTCACTCACTCATTCTACATCTAATATCAGACCCTCCTCAGTCACTTCACAACATTCCTCACGACCGTTAACATTCATCCTACCCCCGTTGCTCTCGAATACCCCCCCCTACCCCCCTTAACAAAAAACCATTCCAGTTACACATTCACAATACCCTCCACGCCATCTAAATACACACAAACCCAACAACTCTAAACCTAACAATCCAACACCAACAACTCTTCTGTCATCTTCAAAATCCCAATCAACTCCCCAACCAACACACACAAAATCTTCCCTCTCCTCTCCACCCTCACATGTCAGTTGCCCAAATAAACCCTTACAAGTTCACAATCCTGCCAAGTCCTCACCCCTCAACTAACGTAACATCTTCTCGCAACACAACCCTCACTCCAACACCGCTCACTACCACACCACTCCTCCTCACAAACCACATCCAATCTCCACTGTGCCCACCTTCTAACTTTCCGTTTCTAATTCACTAACTTCTCACCCCACCCACATTCTACCTACAATGCCTATCCTATACTACCTCTCACCACCCCACGTCCTTCATCCTCGCGCCTCCCCACCCCCCCTTACCTCCTACCAAACACACCGAACCCATCTCCTCTCTCAAACTTCGACTCCTTTTCTTTCCACACAACATCCCTTTCTCGTTCTCTCTCAACATCCACCCTCAACCACCCACTCCTTCTCCCCCACCACATCCACACCCAACCAGCTCACTCTCACCCCGTTCCATCTCACATGTCACCCCACCTACAAGCCAACCCCCAATACACCCTTCTTCCCTCATTCCCCTCAACACACATAGACAACAACTTGAAATAAATCTAACAGCGATCGTACCACACCATCCTACCCAACTCCCTCTAGAGTACAATAAGGTGAGGCGACACTCATTGTGACACAGTGAATCACCCCCCCACCACCACCACACATACCCACCCACTCCCCACACATTTAAAATGTGTCAACAGCTGTCTCCCCAAATTCATAACCCACACACTAGGAAAATACCCATGTCTGTATGTGTCAGCCATAACCCCCCACACCCTAAACAACCAATTAACAACCAACCAAAACTACCCAACTGCCAGTACCGCCCCACCAATTCCCCATCAACAACCCATTCCAACCACACACTACCCCCCAAAACTACAAACAATCCCTCACCCCCACTCCAAGTCTACCCACTAACCCAAACACACCAGAAGATCCCTCCCCCCCAAAAACCCCAACATAACTCCATCTACCACTATCCAACCAACACTTGGTCCCGTGGGTTGTTCCTACCATACCCAAAAACCAATATCGCCCAAACACACCGCACCTCACCCACAGCACACCACACCTCTCTCGCAACACCCACCAACACCTCACTCTTCCCCACCACCGCCACGCCCTCCCACCCTCCCCCCCCCCCGCTCACGCCCCCTCTACTCCTACTCTTGTCACTATCACTGTCATCAACCCATAACACTCCCTCCCTCTCCTCCGCGCTTTCTAGACCAGATATATCCTCTCTCTCACACCGCTACTCCACTGCAGCGCCCGAGACTATCAGAGTCCCCCTGTTGACAGAAATACGCTTTGTTACATGTTCCCGCCCCACTCTGCTCTCTCAGTCATATGTGAGATATGGCTAATCTAAGCTATAGATACACCGTACTACTAAAGAAAGAATGACAAGTCGTATATATGCAGAACTCAGTGTAGTGTGCGCGTGAAGTCGAGACGCCGTGATCCAAAAGCTGTCAGAGTACAGAGTGCGGTACTGGGAGAGTAATCATCTCTGATCACGCGCATGCAGGATTACTCGACATTTCTATGTTAGTTAATAATCGACTCGTGAGAGATTAGCTGACGAGTGTAAGATGGGATTAGTCTATGCAGTGGACCTATAAGCGCCATACTCTGATACAGAGTCAAAGCAGATATACCCATACGCGCAGTTGGAACTGATCCGACACAGATTAATGGAATTATTTTGTATTGCAAAGTGCGTAAGCTGCGCGCTGAGTTTTGATATGTACATCTACACACGTCTGCCCATCGTCTTCGCCAAAGAGTGAATCGCTCCTTGCTATCGTCTCTCCGTAAACTCCTACGACAGTGTCAGAGAAACCCTAGATCCTATACAGAGCGGCATCGATCTGATGTTTGTGATCTAACCTGCTGAAACTGAGCCACGCTTCTTATGACGAGACGAAGGCGTGCTATCTTAATTCTTAATTGAGATGATGGTTTGATCTTCCCGCCCCCCCCCTTAATAAATCAGTTCCCCCCCCCCCCAGAAACTCAGTCACTCGCCATCGAGATAAGGGAAGAGAGGAAAAACTCTACGGGAGAGAGAGAACCCGGTAGACAGTACAACTCATCGAGAAGTGACCGCCCTATAGCTAGATATCCTACACATGTTTTAGTAGAGGGGTATGTGACAGAATGGTGCGACCCCTCTCGATCTTTGTTTCACTCCGGCAGTAATCGGTGCATTTTTAGTACTGATTTTATTGCGTGCTTTCAATTGTCGCACTTTCTTTCTTTCTTTCTATACTATGAAGCAGATAGTTTATACTTTCAAGCATTCTTTCACTTCTTTCAGTATATTGTGTCTTGTCTGTTATTTGAAACTCCTTGTGGATGATAAACACCTCACATTTGCAAGGAGAGGTAGAGATAATATTACGAGAGGCAGGTTGGCAAAATTCCCTTGTACCAAGCTTGGCCGTGGCAGATTAACACGTACATCGCCCAGCGCTATCTGCCTAATCACCGATAAGACGGGTGCGCGCATCACCAAAGCTTGGAATACGGGGAGACATCTCATGGACAGACAACCATAAGAGATGACTTTCTGATAAACTAATGAATTGTTACTTTGGAACACGTTGTCATATGAGGTTAGTGACATGGTCGCGAGTCTGTACGCAAGGCATCGTATATCGTATTACCATATATGGTAATACGTGACCTTTTGCTGTAGGCACCTTGTTTCAAGTGGAATATTTTGAAAGTACCACACCCTTACCCGCCTGTTTGAAAATTATTGGAGCGTTTATTTTAACTCCATAACAAACAGATAAGTGGGAGACCGGGAAAATAACCTGACACGTTTCAGTGTTATTCCACTGTGAAGATCGCTTGCCAAGATACCAGACCTTGCTAGAGTGAAGCCTAGAATTCAGAATTCTTTCTTAACATACCGGACACCTTTTATTGGAGAATTTTGGTCGGACGTTCATAGCTCAGGAAATCTCTTTCATATTAAATAAGGAAACCGGAACTGAGGAAACTGAAGGACCCCACACGAAGTCAGAGAGGGAACTTATTAAATTAACGACACCCTAGACACATATTTAAGTCTCTTTTATTCATCTGAGCAAAACGTCTGTGAGCCAGGATTGGCGTAAGTTGTCATTTTACATTTTATATTACTAACATGTGAACTAACATATATATGTACATTGCTATGTGAATTTTAATATGTGAAAATCGCTTGCGGATGTCCAAGTCATTTGAGGCTGGCAACCTCAGCGTATAGAATAATGATTCATGAACCAACACTGCACGGGCTGGTGATTGCTTTATTGCCAGTTTCTTAATTAGAACTAAAAGCAGAAAGTAGTCCTAAGTTCCATGCGGAGCAGGGAGGGAAAGATGAAAGAAATGACGCACATTTTAAGTATAATACTAACAATTTCAAGCAGTGTAAAAGTCCATATAAACATATTCACTTTAAAATTAATGTAAGTTTTCAAGCTTTAAACCAGTGTAAATGTCTATGTGAAAATATTCATTTTAAAGTAAATGAAAGTCTCAAACTTTTAACTCCGTGTAAACATAAATGAAAACATATTCAATTTATATTGTAACCACTTTTTAATTAGTGGAGATGTAAATGTAAACAGACTTTATCTGTATTATTAACCTTATCATCTAAATGTAAGATAAAGCTAAAGCTATTCTATTTAAACGTAAAGAATGTTTTATTTCGAGGGATTAAATTTAATTCTCATCGAGGATAAATTCTGAGATAAATGGGATGGTAGAATAGAAGGAAGGGGGCACGTAAGTATGTGTCGGAACACGCAATACTCAGCAGAGCGTTTCATTCTATTCTTTTACCATACTTATTGGTGGTGCTAGCAGAAAGTACTATCTCTGGAATCAAGTGAAGGTAGAAGTGGACTGATGTTGTACGAGACGCCATCATAAGAAGGTCTTATAGACAGACGCATGACCAACTTGGCCGTTACTTCTTGACGATCTAGGAACGTGCGGCGGCTTTAACTTTGACCAGCGACGAGCGAGAGGAGTGTAAACAGAACCTATCAGCGGGAGCAGAAACTACTATTGGCAGCTAAGTGAAAAATATACGCTGCCAAAGTGAACTTCCATCATAAGAATTCCATCATCTATCAATGATGAATCCCTTCTTTTAAACTATTCAAATTATTTTCAAACTGTTAAAACTTAAGTGATTATTAAATTTTGTTATTTGTAATGTTACAAATTTAACTTCGATTTAATCATTTTAAAGTTACTGCATGTTTGTCTCAGTTAAATTACTACACACACTCTAAACAGAGCTACACCAGAATAGTAAGAATTCCACTGAGTAAATCAGTGGTGGGGGCTTGAACGAGCTGAAATTAATAAGTGCTTAATTCCTTCACAAAAGTTGTCGGCAGATTCTAGAATTAACGTGCTCAGCCAAAGCAGCATTGTTTTCGCTTATCTGAATATCTTGTGGCGACTCCCTTTGTAAAAGAAGTGTCAATACTCTTCTTATTAACATCTCTGACAAGAGTAATCTTGTGCGAAGGTAGACATCTTTGAAGCCCATATTAGATACTCTTGAGTTTTGGCCACTGTTGGACTAGTACTGCAAAGCAGGGGAGACAATATCGTCACACAGACATGAAATACTATGCTCTGGTCCTGGGCTCTCCCAAGGAATTGTCACGTCCCGCACAGAGCCACTTCACAGCTCTTCATGTCTATCATTGGGCCCACAGATCCTTCTGCGTGCAGTCAACCAAGTTAAAGCCAAAGAAATACCTCTGGGGCTCAAGTGACTTCTCCAAGCTTAGTGTGCAATGGTGGGTTCTCAACAAATTTCACCACCGGTGGAATCCCTGGAAGTGTGTGGATGATTTCAAGAGTCAGTGAGGATGTTATTAGCCTCACAGACAGAGGTTCACTTCCACATATGTATATTATTGCACTGTGTATAGCTGGTGGTCATATAATGATGACTCCATATATGCCTCCATGCATATGACTATAGTAACTCCTCTCGTCTAAGCTTGTGATGAGAGTTCTCCTTAATGAGTTGTCACGTGGATCTTTTTAAGCTCTCTCTAGTGAGCTTGTCATGTATATTGTGCAAGTTCTTTTTTTTTTTTGACAGTACAATATTGTCATAATACTTTCAGATGGCACCCCCGATTTGACTGTCACCGGGGCAGACCTCACACCCTATTCGTTAGTACGGCACTGAATACGAGAAAGAAATCAGAATAAAATGGAAGACAATGCAATCATCTGAAGCCGCCTTCATGGCCAGGAAAATCTGGCTACAGACCTTTTATCTTTTAAGTAAATAAAGAGTGAAATCCGAGGCATGTAGTTAGTAAACAAAATATACAACACATAACGTTATGTTTCAGGCACGCGTGAGAAAGTAAGGAAGTAGGAAACTAGATAACAGAATAACAACATAAGTGATAGGCTTACCGAAGACTCGAGCCCAGGACTATCCGAACGACAACATGGCTTCGCTACGGAAGGGAGCAGTGACTATCGTGATAGATAGATAGATAAATAGATAGATAGATAGATAGATAGACAGACAGACAGACAGACAGACAGACAGACAGACAGACAGACAGACAGACAGACAGACAGATAGATAGATAGATAGATAGATAGATAGATAGATAGATAGATTGATAGATAGATAGATAGATAGATAGATAGATAGATAGATAGATAGATAGATAGATAGATAGATAGATAGATAGATAGATAGATAGATAGATAGACACAACACACTAATTCAGCAGAGACAATTTACCTGTCAATTTTTGTAACTACCTCTCGTTGTTAGTAACTATCTCTACACAACAACAAGCAGAGATCCCAGCGCCATTCCATTTCTAGTTACAATATAAAAAAGCACAATCCATTTATTTTATTTAAGCTTTTAGTATAAATCCTTCCGCCATTATCCTCTCACTATCCGCATGCGTCAATCCCCGCATGAGAACTCCAAACAAATATTACAGCTCCGTAAAACCATCCATCCTTTGATGTAAATCTGTCGCGCTCTTGATCTTATAACCCTCGGCGTTCCAGGCGATAAATTTCCACCCGTAAAACACTTCCAACAACCGAAGGTTTCCTCATTTCGCGCCTCATCTGAGCTATCTTTTGGTGCGATGCTGCAAAACGTCGCCACAAGCACAAATTTTAGCACGCACGACCTGAAATGGAATCCAAGCGCGACTGTTTGGTCCTTGAGTTGTGTAATGGTCACCATCGTTTATACATAGACTTTGTTTTCTGAATTATATGCTCGCCTCAATAGCTTGTAGCTAAAAGTGGCCCGATGAAGAAGTCATATACATATTTAGATATTGGTTTGCGGGGGAGGGGGGCGGCGTATGAGGAGTAGCAGTAGAAATACGGAATGATTCATGGAATTAATAAAACTGGTTATACATCATTATGTTCTTGTCCAGATAATGATATGATGTCACCTTATCTTTTAACTCTTTAAAGCCCAGTATTTGGGGCGATTTTCCAAAGTGCTGGTAATAGGAGGCCAATTTTTTGACCGGGTGTGTTTAAACTGGCGATAAGCCAACGTTAAAGATAAGAATAAATGGGACAATCCCCCCAAAACGTCAAGTTTCTCAGATTGTTTGTCCTATGTCATGTGATTCACTCCACTTGCTCTGCAGTGATGGTCCAACAATGGCCAAAATTCAGAGTATCTACTGAGGGTCTTCAAAGGTGACTACCATTCGCTCAAGATTACTCTTGGCAGAGATGTGAATTGAAGAATGGTGCTTCAGTTCTAGGAAGCCTCATAGGAATTTAAAGAAATCAAGTACTCCGGCTGATAGGATCCAGGCAGTGAAAACTTTTTATCTTTCCTGACCTTCTATGAGTTAGGATTTTGCTCGTCCTGATGAGCCCCAAACTGATTTAACGCAGAAAAATATTACTTAAATAGCTCTGTTATAAGTATTTAAAATGATTGAGACATACGGGTGCTGTTCACTCAAAATGACTAATTCAAATATAAAGGTGTATATTTACAGATAACACAATTTAATAGTCAGTTATGGTTAGCAATTCTAAATCAATCATTATCATAAAATAAATCAGAATGGGGTGAATTTAGAGTCTTTAAAATTTCCACACAGGTAATGGTCTGATTTGAAAAGCTCTTTCTGATTTAAAAATGGAGAGTTCACTTGGCAGCATTGAACGGGTACTTAGCTGCCAGTAAAATGTCGGTTGGTTTCTGCTCCATCCGATGCTTGCTCTTTGCAGGTTATGAATGGTTCACTGTAGTCACTGGTCAAGTCTGGTGGCCGCAACACGTTCCTTGTAGTATCGTGGAGTGATTGCGAAGATGGTCCAGCGTCTGTTAAGATCCGTCTGCTGTATGTGTCTAGCTTTGAGTGAAGGCCACTTTTACTACTCACATGTTCCACGTAGCACCACCAATTGGTACCACCGACTAGCATCATGAAATAAGAGAGAAACATACCCGCCTGAGTATTGGGTTTCCTGACACAAAATCATGTGTCCCCCCTTTTCATTCCACCATCCCATCTGCCTCAGAACTTTACCCTCTCTGAGCATTAATATTAATCCCAGTGTGCGGAAAACATCCATTGCATTCTTGCATTGGTGGTTCATGAAACCATTTCTATTGCAGGTTGCCAAAATGTATGACTTGGAAAACAATGCAAAATACAGAGTTATAAAATGTACAACTTACCCCAGAGAAATAGTTCAGGCAACTTAATTCGTACACGTGGTTTGGGGTATTACTTTCCAAATACACTCCCACTATGACTTAGTGTTGAGGTTCCTAGGATTCCGGGCTTTCCTTATTAATGAAGGTAGAGTTTACCTGGGATATAGGTCTACAAGATGCTCAAACACGTTGTCCGGTCCTCTAAAGTGGGATCCTGATCGTATTCCTTATTCTGGCTTGTCTGGCTGTTTTTTTGACGAGTTGAATTTAACTGTGAGGTAAACTCACAAGGCGCTAAATTATAAGGCAACATTCGGCCCACATCCAAATTGCTACTATATGACAAGGCTCGAATCAGAAATGTTGTATTTTTACATTTCAAATGGCAAGCCAATAGCAAGCAAGATGCGTATATTTCCCTTTCTCTCATGAAAAAATTCCTGCGTAACAAACGCACAAATAAATGTCTTGTTTACAGTCACCATATATTGTATGACAACTTCCGTCTATTATCAATCACGTTGTCACGGATTGCCTCCCCTTAGCTCTGCAGTAGTGATCCACCAGGGGCCAACACTCAAGAGTATCTAATATGGGTCTTCAAAGGTGTCTACCTTTGCACAAGATTACTCTTGGCATAGCTGTAGATAGAAGGATAATGATGCTTCTATCTCAAGGCCGTGTCCACAAGATGTTTGCAGAAGTCAAGAACAATGCTGCATAGGGCAGAGCACTATTACCTTATATCTGATCCGTCGCCTTTCGTGAAGAATTAAGCAATGATTTTAGCTCGTTCAATCCAACAGCTAGTGTAAATCCAGCGAAATTCTGTTATATCAAACAGTCATTATCACAGCAACATTCAATACAGCAATAGACGGTAGACAGCATTACAATGATGAGTCAGATGCATGTTATATTTCATAGTGCTGTAAATGTAGTCAGGTGAACAACTCCATCCTTTTCTATAACAGCCAGGAGATAACCAGATGTATGAGATCAGTTCACTCTCCTTAGTTTGACTTCAGCAAGACAGACACGTCTGCCGAAGTATAAATAATGTCCTCAAAATATCCTCTAGATAATAAAGGTTTTCTAAACCTAGTTCATTTAACAAAGTAGCAAGTAATGGTCCTTGGTACATGCATCAACCGATGCAGTACAATGCAGCGACATGTGAGCTGGGAAAGAACATCTCGTGACGCCGACTTTCGGAGACAGGCTATGAATCGAAATCGCTCACGACCCAAAATCGATAGAGTTAATGAAAAAAGTCAATTTACCTTGCTTTCATGAAATACACAGAAATATCACGCCTCCCGACATGTGGGAAAACACTAGAGGTATTATCTCGACTAAACGAAATATCCATAAGAGGACTACACATCCCTGACAGAACAAAAATAGCGGAGATCCCCTCTTCAACGAGGCATCTCTTTCGCCATTCCAAATCGCTCACTCCCACTAGTGGTGGGCGGAAACCGATCGACCAAACAACAAGACAAGTCATGCGCAGTCCAGCGCAAAAATGACCACAGCTCAAAAGTTAACTGCATTCGATACCAACGCGAGAAGACAAATGCTTACCGAGAAAAGTGACTATAAATTTCAAGCAGTTGTTGCCCTTGCGTTATAAAACAGACACTGAAATAAAACGATGTTGCGAGAATTTATCACGCAACAATGACCTTATCAAAGATGCCATTTTGGCTAATCCTTAAAAACGTCAGTTATGATCTCGACTCCCGACTAGGAGCACGCAAGCCTCGTCGGTCCCCAATATTTATTCCAAGGTGCGTGGCCTGATTTTTTGTGGTGATGTAACTTGATGAGACTACAGATGTCAGTAGTAATTCGCAGCTGATAGTGTGTTCGATACAGGGGTTCTGATGCAATTGAAGAAGAAATGTTCTGTTCTCCTCTTGAGTTGAGAGCTCGTGTAAGTGCTGTCTTCAACAAGGTTGATGTATACTTAAAACACCAAGTGTTGATTTAAAGTGGGAAGACTGTTTTGGTGTGTCTGTTGATGGAGCTCCAGCCATGTTGGGGCTTTCGTAAATAAATATTAGACAAACATAAAGGTTTGTTTTCAGGCACTCGTAAGAAACAAAGAAGTAGAACACTAGACAACAGAAAAACAAAAGACATGAGTGGCTTACCCGGGACTCGAACCCAGGACCTGTCGTGCGACAACCCCGCCTAGCTATGCGAGCTAATCACACTATCCTCCCTGCCATCTAGGCATCACCAAAAAATGATGCTTCGATGACGGGTCACTAGTGCGAACCACAAGACATAACACCGGAAATTTACCATGGGCTATTCAGCCTATTAATGACGCAATCACTTCTGTTGTTCCCCTATTATATAGTATAGGTCAGTCCACACAAGACAAAGACCTTAATACTGTGTCTAGTAAATGATAGTAGACTAAGAACAGTAAGTACAGGACAGAGAGTAGGTTTTTGGTATTGTATAAACATTTATAACACATAAGGAAGGGAAACCCGAAGCCTGTAAACAGTAAATAAATATTAGACAAACATAAAGGTATGTTTTCAGGCACTCGTAAGAAATAAAGAAGTAGAACACTTGTCGTAAATTTTTTGATAGGTGATTAAGATAGATGCTGGTCCCGTCTGAATAGAACTGAAAAAGTGGTAACTCAGTGAGAGATAAGGTAAAGAAATAGATTTCACGAGTGAAATGGTGAAAAAAGTAGAGTCTGTCCCTGCAGCCTATCTTACAACTGAAATTTTTTTATCAGACAGTTTACCTTTCGGTATATATTGACATATATACTATAACCACTCACATACACACACACAGATAAGTGACGACAACTTGACGCCCAAACGAGAAACTATATTAATGGAGTAGGGATATTGGGCCGAGCTGACCAACACAGGTAATTAAGTTTTATGTTAAGTTTATTTATCATAAAGAAAGAAAACTTCACAACAGTCAGTATCAAATAGCAAAAATATAAAAATCATATGTTACAGAAATAATAAAGAAATAGACCCTTAAGTGCAATTCCCTCTGTTGAGACAAGATCCCGTTAGAAGAAGATATTAACCCCCAAAAGGTCAAAAGATTAGCCCTATGGTATAGAATTTGACTATACTGTAAAGAACAGAGTTTCTAACTAATATATCTTGAAAATAACAGTATTAGCAAACAAAAAGAAAGGCAAAACAAAGTGAGTACATTGATTTTACAATAAAAGAACTATTCATTCCTTCTTCCTCTCGCTTCAGACACCCTGTGGCCACGTTCGTTCAATCTTACATAGTTGTTGATTAACAACGTCTGGACATATCTTCATGGCATAAACAGCAGATCCAGTGTTGGGTTATTTTGGCAAAGTAAGCCCCAGTTCCTCAAAGACTGATTAATCCTCTTCTTCGGGGAACGCTTACTTCGTTACTCTTACTAGGATTCTGTTTATGTCACATTAATTAGTCCAGGTAGGAAAATAATAGTGTTCACATTGTCAGTAGCCTGTAATTTCAATACTTAAAGAAAAATGTCAGGTATGTAACTCTCTCGGGATAAAAATCCTCGTCCCACCACAATGGCCGATAGTCGGGAAATGTTAATGTTTGATAATTTCGCCACTGTTGGTACTCTCTCTCTTTCTGTGAGAAACAAGAGGCCAAACAGGTCAACCTTGAAGACCCGATATTTATATAAGAATTTTTTTTGGTACTGTTGGACTTAGATCCGTTATTCTCAGATTCAGGCCGCTGGTAGATTTAGGTTTGTGACCCGTACTAGATTTTAGTAAGAAAATACAAACATTAACCACAATATAATATTCTATCGAAACCCGCGCAACGTTATAATTTATTTTCCACTTGGTTATAAGATTTGTTTATAAAACACAAGTGTAACGCTTCGCTAAACCCGCTGCAGGATCAAACCCGGGTGACGGCATTTGAGGATTTTTCGTCGACCGGGATTTGGACTGGATTAACTCGAGACCTGGCGAGGACATTTGAAGGAGTGTCGTCGACCAGGGATTTCCTGAGCCGACCCAGCTTGGGGTACTCCGAAAACGGAGAATTTGCCTGTAATGGCGAGGGACACCTGTCTTGTACTAGAATCGTCACGTAAAATCAATGTAGGTTAGACCCGTGAAATAAAGATTTCGCCTCGAGTATTAGCGGGCGTACGAAAAAAAAAAAAAAAAAAAAAAAAAAAAAAAAACCCGTGAAATAAATTCTAGTCAATTACAAAAAATTGCACATGATGGATAGAAGATAAATATATATTTCGTCGGCCTTACCTTGCCTAGTGCATTTTCTAGTCAATTAAAATATCTCTTACTGGTTAATAGCAAGTAATTAAATTTACGTTACCGCTGGAAGAATATTAGGTATATATATATTTAATCTGCTAACCAATTTAACACAGTAAATAATGGTGAAATGTAAAATGACGAACTTTAACAATTAAATCACTCAAAATGCTATTAAATATAGTTACCACAACACAGAAAAGAAACAATCTCCAATCGAAACACTAAGAAATCCACTTTAACAATGGTCTAGAATTCGAAGCTAGATGTTCTAAAATTCTGCGGCTACTAGATAAAATGATTTTAAAAGCTGGAGTATATATATAAAATGGGTATAAAATTCGCTGGTACTTGCTAGATATAACGCCTTCGCCCAGATTTTGGGGAATTCTTCCGTCGAATCCTGAATCAAAGATATTTTTCACACTTATGCCGACCGCAGACTCTTCGCTAGCGAACGGATTAGCTTTGATCAGGCGTCTCTCACTGTAGCTAATTACGTTCCGAACAAACGGATGTGGGGGGGGGGGAGGAGGTAACTGTGATTATCTCCCCTTTCCTCAGATTAATTCCCCCTGACCAAGTACGTCTTTTTGACTTATCGCCCTTGATTTTACCCTTAGACGCATTCCTAGTGCTTGTAAGACATAGAGAAACGAAAAAAATAGGCGTGGTTATAATTATGAGTTTGACAGATATTAGAAGTACAGGGGTTCTGCGTTAACAAATCGTGAATATTAATAAGCAAGCAAAGGTGGAAAACATGTGGAAGCAAAAACGTGTGGATTCATGTAATATATTTACATAACTCTGTCACAACACTAGACAACAGAAAAATAACAGACATGAGTGCTTACCCAGGACTCGAACCCAGGAAAATTCGTGCGACAACAGAAGTGATTGCGTCATTAATAGGCTGGACTGCCCATGGTAAATTTCCGGTGTTATGTCTTGCGGTTCGCACTAGTGACCCGTCATCGAAGCATCATTTTTGGTGATGCCTAGATGGCAGGGAGGATAGTGTGATTCGCTTGCATAGCTAGGCGGGGCTGTCGCACGAAAGGTCCTGGGTAAGCCACTCATGTCTTTTGTTTTTCTGTTGTCTAGTGTTCTACTTCTTTATTTCTTACGAGGGCCTGAAAACATACCTTTATGTTTGTCTAATATTTATTTACTGTTTACAGGCCTCGGGTTTCCCTTCCTTATGTGTTATAAATGTTTATACAGTGGCTTTTCGGCTTTGGTTAAAAAGCAGAATCCGAAAATTGAAGTTACCCACTGTATGATCCATCGCCAGGCATAGCTTGTGAAGCAGTTGGAACATGAACTGGAAGCTGCCGTGAATGATGTAATCAAGATTGTCAATACTGTCAAAGGGCATGTACTAAACACGCGGCTGTTTCGTGATTTATGTGAGGATGGGGAAGCTGAATATTCAGGCCTCCTTTTTCATACAGAAGTGAGGTGGCTTTCACGTGGAAATGTTCTGAATCGAGTGTGGGCTCTCAGATCTGAATTTAAAATCTTTCTGGTGGATCAAAAACTTGCCTTTCCAGATAAGTTGAGAACTTCCACTTGGCTTGCACATCTCGCATATTTAGCTGACATCTTTGGGCATGTAAATTCACTGAACAAGGAATTGCAAGGGAAAAACAACACTGTCTTTTTAGCAAGAGAAAATATTTAAGCATTTGGATCAAAGCTTCTGTACTGGAACCAGAAAGTGGAACAAAACAAGATAGCCGCCTTTCCAAAGCTAGCAGAGTTTTTGGAAGATTGTGAAGATCTCAGTCTTTGCGACGTAAAGGAGTCAGTTACATGGCATCTCAAAAAGCGGTTCTCTGATTACTTTCCAGAGCTTGATTCACATACTGTCAGTTGGGTTGTAAATCCCTTCAACTGGCAACTTGCTGACGTGCCTGAAGAGCCTGAAGGATTGGCAGAGGCACTTCTTGAAATTCGCTCCAACAGTGAAGCACGCATGGAATTTCAGAACAAGACAGATCTCTCATCTTTTTGGATGTCAACAAAACTGCAAAGGCTTTTAAAAATGCACATGTAGAGGCGACAAAAATGCTGCTGCCTTTTGCAACAATCTACCTTTGTAAACATGGATTTTCTACCCTTTTGAACTTGAAAACAAAGTACAGAAATCGGTTGGACCCCGAAGATAGCATCCCAGTTGCTCTGACATCAAAAGCGCTAATATGGATGTTGTTTTATCAAATATGAAACAGCGCCATTTTTCCTAAACCTGAAGTGGAGATGTTTTGAATGCAATTCTTTAGTTCTTCAATCCTTTTTATTAACTTTGTATGTGTGCTATTCTTATGACAGCATGTGTGGCTTCTTAAGTCTTTTATTATTTCTTGACTTTGAGAGCAGTTTATTCTTCATTTAAAGAGCAATTTGCTTGCCTTTATTTACTTTGAAGTCGGGCGGGGGGAAGGGGGTGAACGGACGGGGTGGGGGGGGGGGGGGTAATCATTTAACACAAATAGATTGTGGGTAATTGTTAAAGAAGATTATAATGTATTTTACATGTTGACCACACTTAGTTTTGTTAGCAGTTTAATCTACGCGGTAACAATTCTATCTGGGGTCAACATGATGTATTTTGCACCATTTTAATTGTAAGTGAACGCGATATAAGGTTTACGTCACTAGGTGATTATGACGTAATACGTTCTGCACTAATTTATGCAGACCGTTAGCTCGAAGCCTTCTGTTAGAATTATTCGTCCTAGTCAGACGTGTTTTATGAGATCACGTTTTCGGTAGAGGATTCAAGTACTTTGTCAAGTGGCATATATTTTGGAGGCCGCCACTTTATTTATGATGACTCCGGACTTATGGAGAAGTTCCGTGAATTGTAGAAAGTAAGTCCACTATCAACTTTTAGCATCGTCACCTCTAGCCCACATTACTTAGATGTTAACCTCTTTAGGCCATCTCTAGTACAGCGGCTAAATTTGTACAGATGAATTGAACTGACTGAGACGTTCTATGCCTTGCTGATTATTATTAATGCATGTAATACTATGAAATGAATATAGTGTCATGTGAATCAAGGCTGTACCCTTTCCCCTTACCTGTTTAACATTTATGCCGAGAATATCATGAGAAATGTAAGAGATGACCAAGAACACACAGAGTTTGACTCATTTAACATCGGCGGGTACCAGATCCCGGAAATCAGATATGCTGACGACACAGTCCTCCTATCGACCAACCCAGAAGGACTTGAACAATTACTTCTGTCCACCAAAAGACACAGCGAGGCCCAGAATCTATACCTAAACACCAAGAAGACTAAAGTATTGACAACAGACAAAGTAAAGACCAAACCAGAAATTGAAATTGATAACGAAGAACTGGAAAGTGTTAATGAATTCGAATACTTAGGATCAATCATCAACAGCTCTGGCGACTGTGCAGCAGAAATTAAAAGAAGACTTGCAATTGCTTCACATAAACTAATACAGATGAAAAACCTATGGCAAGGCACAAGCAAAGAAACAAAGTTACAACTGATCAGAGCATGTATATTCCCAGTGGCAACATACGGCTGCGAGACTTGGACACTCAATAAAACAGTTGCAAAAAAGATTACATCATTTGAAATGAAATGCTACAGAAGGATGTTGAGAATACCCTGGACAGAAAAAAAGACCAACAGAGAAGTACTGCACTCACTAAACGTACAGGAACATTGGCTCCTAAATACCATCGCAATAAGGAAGCTGAAATTTTTCGGTCATATAAAAAGACATAATAGCCTGGAAAAAACAGTGATGGAAGGCATGGTCCCTGGAAAAATGGGAAGGGGTCGACCTAGACGACGGTGGACCCAGGACATCACAGAGAGTCTAAACTTGTCTTTGGCTGATGCAGGTCGACTTGCCCAGAATCGTGATGCGTTCAGAGCAGCTGTAATGGAGACAACGTTCTGGAAAGAATACGTCACATGATGATGTCATGTGAATAAACATGTTATGTTATGTGGACACATCCACGAAGATCTTATCAAGTTTATATACAATTGAATGCACTGCCTTGACACCCATGTCATTCACCTCCGTATCAGCACGATTATACCAACATATCTTACACACAAAACCCCAACGTAACAGTGAGGAAATGGTGTTCCAGTGATTGGGAATTCGTATTGTCAAGGATTTTATCATTTGAAGCTGAAGGAACAATTGACTGAGACATTTTTCTAAGATATTGTACCAACTTTACCGTTGGCCGAAATTTGCAAAAATTCCAGTTATACTGCGCATGCGCACTGGACGTCATGACAACGCACATTTTCCTGCAAGATGTCAGCTGCTCAAGTTTTGCGTGAAACCTAGTATCAGATGTCGGCTTTCAAGTTTGCCGTGGCCTTCTATCAATTTTTCGGGACTGCCATTTACTGTACCTGAACGGTCTACAAGTTTCAAGCCACCAGTCTGCCTCCTAGCGAAGCCTTCCATGGTGTATACTGGCGTCGGCGAGGATTGTTCAGCTGTTTAAGCTAAGTAACCTGTCTGTTCATAAAATTTTACCAGGTTGCTGTTGGCAGACCCTTACGTAATATTTATGAATTCTATGTCTTTCTGTATACATATTCATGTCTGTTTTATTTTCGTGGCGGTTGGGAGGCCGATCTGACAAAACGAGGTTCATCTCGAAGCTAAGTCGGGCTCATCTCAGATGTTTCTGTAGGGACATTTTGGACATTTCAAACCGTGGTAATTCCGGCTTGAGCAAAACTCACCGAAGTACTGACCACCATTTGTCTTATCTGATAATTCATATTAGTTGTGACGTTTTGTCCATTTATCTTGTATATGCATTCAGTTCTAGTTTCCTTTTTCTTAGTTGTGTCATCGTTTGTTCGTAATTTGTAGGTCTAACCTTGCTCTCGCTTAGTTTTACAAATCAGCAGGTTCTATTTCCGTCGGGTCCTGTCTACGTCTATTTTTAGATTGTTTGTGGTAGATTGACCTAATTTGCTGGATTCGTCTTTGTTTCACTATTAGAATTTTATTTGTTTACTGCTAACGTTTCTTCGTGTGTCATTTGATCTTGTGGTGTGATGTTGTTTTGTATATTACTTTCGTTACTTTCACTATTTCTTTTTCTTTCATTCTAATGTATTAATAATAAATTTGCAGTGTAAATTATTGCTATAATAATAATAGCCACAATTTTAGTGCTTACAAAGAATTGTAAAGCAACTTGCCATTTATATAATTGACTAAGTGAGTCACAGTAGTAATTAACATGGCTACCTTGGTATCTTTTATGAGGATTAGAAAGGAGTTTTGTTATAAAGGTGAAGCGTTGAAAGAATTTGCCATGACTGAGTTAGCTAAGTGTAGCAAAGTTTGATTTGCTGGGGAGGTTATGATGGTATCCTAAAAGAACTAAATCCGTGTATGAATTAACCGTGTGAGGTCAAGCACATGTAGGCCCCTGACTCTATAAATGATGATGATGAATTATGTGCAGGGAACCTAACGCTACCTCCCTAGATCTCACACGGTCACTATTTTGGCTCTAGTGTCTGGTGTACGATGTACCTAGTGTCTAGGGGAGAAATGAAATGATGGTACACAACACAAAAACACTTTATTTTTCTATGAGGAAGTGAATAAAACCAGTGGTTAAGTTTTTCTTTAAAAAGGAATACTTTTTTCTGTACAATTTAATCTGCCTGTCCAGTCATCGTTTTTGGACAGGTCTTTGAAAATGACGACAAGATAGTTTACAGAAAAGATCAACTAAAATATCTGGACTCTTTGTCCACTAACTAAACAGTCAATATATATATATATTTCCTGTTGGAATGTTCACAGCTTACACTTTATTCATCAAAGAGGGAGAGTCACTGTGTATGAGGGGCTGTAGTTTCATCATACCCCATAAACTTCCAGAGTATGATTTCTTCTTCTTCTTCTTCTTGCGATCGCATCTTTGATGATTACACCGTCAGACGAGTTCTCATGATGAATTCGACTGTTGTTTGAAGTTCCTCTTTAACTCCATATAGCTTTGAGTTTAGTGTTGAGTCATTCGGCCAGTATATCTTTCTTAACTGGTCATACAGAGGACAGTCCTGTAGAACATGCTCAGCAGTTTGTTCGTTTAATCCACATGTGCACAATGGTGAAGCAGACAATCGTAGCTTGTGCATGTGTTTATTCAGTTTGTTATGCCCTGTCCTGAGTCGAAAAATAGTTATCTGTCCCTGCCGGTCGAGAGTGTGATAGTCGTCTTTGGGTTGGTTCTGTTCTCTTCTGATAGTCTGGATAGCTCTCTCTTTCTCAAAGTATGTGACTTCATTATCTTCTTGTTCACATTCTCCTCCCTTTTTTGCAAGTTTATCTGCCTTTTCATTTCCGGGTACACCACAATGAGATGGTACCCACTGAAGTATGGTTCTCTTTTTGGCAGCTACCTTGTTTAGTTCATTTCTCAGATGCGGGAGTTTACCACCCTTGAGAGCTTGCAGGACAGACAGTGCATCTGTGAGGATGACTACCTGGTGGCAGTCAGAGTTGGTGTTATAAATCATATTGGCAGCTTGCTCTAGAGCTTGAACCTCAGCTGTATAGTTGGAACAGAATTTACCAGTGGGAATGTGCCTAGTCTCATAGTGGTTGTCAGGATATGAGATAAAGATACCGGCACCTCCATTCCTAACAGCATTAGTTGCTGATCCATCTGTATAGGCATGTATCCATGATTGATCGGGATAGCTTTCTTGGATCATACTCAGTGTAGCAGTTCGTTTTTGCAGATCATTATACTCACATCCACTTGTGAGACCACTGACTGATGTATTAATTTGGAGGGCACTGCTGGCCTGCTCCCATGGTACAGGGTATAGGGTGGGCTTCAGTGGTGTTGTCTTCATGGATAGGTCCTCTTGATGCTGTCTTATAAGTCTTTTCCCCCGATGCACAAAGCTGCTACGCTTTAGACGTCCCAATGCCAGATCATCTAGTCTTGCCTTCATTGGGTGCATTGGCATACTGTTGTACTTTTCCATCTGGATCATGGTTTTTGTGTCTCTTCTATGGGACAATGTCTGTAATCCAGCAACCTTCTGCATCTCTGTTATTGGTGTAGTTTTCATGGCTCCTGTAATGAGCCTGAGAGCTTGATTTTGCACCCTGTCCACAGACTGCAGATGTGAGTTAGCAGCTGATGACCATGCTGCTGAGCTAAACTCTAAGTGTGGTCTTATTACTCCATTATAAATCTTCTTTAGATTTCGTTCATTTGCTCCCCAGTTGGTACCTGCTAATTTTCTGAGTATGCCTAGTCGTCTTCGGGCCTTTCCTTCTGCGTTTTCAATATGCTTATTCCATGTAAGCCTTTGGTCAAATGTCACCCCAAGATAGGTGGGGTAGCTTTCTTCCTTGATCACGGTTGTCCCTAGGTGTATGTTAGCTGATTCGTCCTTGGGGGCGAGGGAGAACAGTGTTGTGGAGGTTTTGTCTGTGTTTATTGTGATAAGCCATTTCTCTGCCCATGACACTAGCATGTCTGCTGCCCGCTGCATTCTATAATTTGCTGTGGTGACATTTTCATCAGCGCACCAGAGTACTAGGTCATCTGCATATAAGGCAGCTTTAACTCCTGCAGGGAGATCTTTCACCAGGTCATTGATGTAAACAAGGAAGAGTGTTGGGGAAATTACTCCTCCTTGAGGTACCCCCTGATGGAGCAACACTTTTCTGCTCTGCAGACCGTCAAGAGTGACTCTAGTTCTCCTGTTATGCAAGTATGACTGAATCCATTTCATCATGTTGCCTTGGATTCTACTTCTCCTAAGTTTTGCAATGAGGCCATCTTTCCACACCTTGTCAAAGGCCTGCTTGAAGTCGACCCAGATCGTTAGGACCCTTTTCTTCTCCTGGAAGGCATCTTCTATTGCTTGAGACAAGTAAGTAACTTGGTCTTCTATACTGTAGCATTCTCTAAATCCAGCTTGTTCCGGCACCAGGATCTGCTCATGACTCTAAATTACCATTTCAATCTGTGGTTGACTATTCGCTCCATAGTCTTCCCAACACAGCTTGTGAGACTGATTGGCCGGTAACTTGCAGCCTCGGTCTTACAATTTCCCTTTCTTTAGTATGGGTATTGTGATGGCTTCTCTCCATACTTGGGGTACCGTTCCTTTCAACCAGCTGTGGTTGAATATCTCAAGCAGTTTTTGTCTTTGCTGCTGAGCTCAGATTTACTAGCATTTCGTTGCTGATTTTGTCTGGGCCGGGTGACTTTTGAAACTTAAGCTTGGAATAGCCTTCTGTAGTTCTCCTAGTGTGATGGGTTCCCTCATTGGGGCAGGAGTATCTGTCTGTCCCATGGTTGCCAGTATTTCTTTTCTTATCTCTCTCTGATGATCTATGTTAATGGGTAAGTTGCTTTCTGAACTGTATCTTCTAGCAAACAAGTCTGCAGCTTGTTTTCCTCTGAAAATTTTGCCACCTTCATCCAATGTGATAGTCTGCCTAGGTGAGGAACGCTCTTCATTTAGAGACTTGACTAATCTCCAAAGTTTCCTGCCGTCTTTCTCAAGGTTCAGCGATGCCGTTTTAGTTCTCCAGCTTTTCCGTTTTTCTTCTAGCTTTGTTCTCTGAAACTCTGCTACAGCCTTTTTCCATTTGTTGTGAGTTTCAAGTGAAGACTGAGACTCTGCGTCCTTTCTAGCCCTGTCCATGGCTTCCTGACGTTCTTGGAGTGTGCTGGACCAGTATGGTATGTAGTTACGCCGGCATCCTTTGGGAATGGTTTCTTTTGCAGCTTGTAGTATGCATCTGTTGAAGTCTTTTACCACTTCATTAATGTCTCTGTTCTGTACCTTGAGGGTAGACAGCAGCGTGTTCACCTGATGCCTGAATAAACCCCAGTTGGCTTTTTTGTAGTTCCATCTTGTAATGGCTGGGCCTGTACTGAGAGTTGCACTCTGGACAGTAAGAAAGATTGGGCGATGGTCGCTTCCCCCTAGTTGGTCTCCTACTTCTCTACTAATAGATCCAGCTATATCTGGTGTGGAGAAGGCAAGATCTGGTGTTGAAGTTGTGTGCCATCCTCTGGAGTCAGAGTATGATTTGAATTACTAGTGTTTATTAAGCGAAAATGTCAGATATACCCAGATGCTTAACATATCACCTGGGATTCCTTGTAGGATAACAATACAGTATGAAGTTGCAGAAAATCTCGATCTCTCCAAATGCCCATGCTCCTCCCGTTATCTTTTGACAGCATAAACGAATGGTCGGAGACTTGATGGCTTTATTCTCACTCAGCAGGTTTCCTGTTACCAGCTGGTAACAGGAAATAAAACCTCTGCAACAAAAGGACACCCTGGCCTTTTATATCTGATTACCTTTTCTATTTATTATTTTCCTACGGTGCTATGGGGTCAGCCTCGCGTGCATTACAGGTGCAGTAGCCCCTAATTTTACATGACTCCCACCTTGCTGTGACCACACCTCAGGTCCCTATGGCAGATACGCCACTGTACGTTTACATAGTTTTCCTCAATAAAATAATGTGGAGTAACCACATTTCCTTTTGTATGATTTTCTCTTCTCTTCTTTTTTAAATATAAATGCTTAAGGCATGTTGAACAGTGTTCATGGAACACAGAGGCTTACTAATATATTCTAATGCAATAATATGAAAACACCATCATGACAACATACATCAGTTAGATACAGTTCAATGTGAGGACTCAACAATGTCTGCTTATGGCATGTCCTTCACTTTTCCCAATAGCAGTATCTAACTTTGGCAGTGGGATTAAACATAATAATTCATAAAGCATTTGTGACGTATGAAAATCGGGCCTCTCTTTCTTTAATCCCTCAGTCCCCCTTTTCTTTAATTACATCTAAACAACTCGAGTCATTCCTACGATTGCCAGTGGTATGCCATAAGTTATCTGGACATTCGCCCATTTGTTGTCTTCTCTCGCGGAGGTATCTCTTACTGACATTCCCACAGAGAGGCAGACCCCGGAGATCAGGTTACGAATGTCAAGAGCCGAGATCAGCAACCTCTGTTTAACACCTGATAATAGAATGGACGAAGGAATTCGCAGGTGCGTTTGCCAGACCGGGGGACAGCGGGGCCGACTCAGTATATTTGCGCAGTTTTAGAAAAACTCTTTATCAGTCTGCCCCATGAATTGGTGATATCTTCTAGCGCGAATCTTGGAGTTTTATATAAAGATAATTCCTTTTAGATTTGTGGAGAGTGTCAATATTTTCCTTGTGTGGCGGTAATCATATACATATTATAATTTTGAGTGCCTTAACGTGTTAATGTTTTCACTGGGATTTCTGTGTTTATTAAATAAGCATATTAAATAGTTCCAACTGTAATAAGTAAATTTTATTTCTTGCTATTCCCCCAGTAAGAGACGCTTTATATTAATTAATATAAGCTAGGCGACTGATAATTAGAGATAAACATACTTTTATTCATCATGCGTAATTTTGTGAAGTACTAGAGTTTTGTGGGTTTTAAATATAATTTAATACCGGAGTGATCTAGAGGTCTTACCTAACGAGTGTAGAATATAATAATGATATTGTTATAATGTTTGTTTTTCTACATCTAGGCGATCAACCCTGCGATCTAGCGGTCTGAATAGCTCCAGAAACATTCTTAAAATATTATTGGGTCCTAGATTTGGACCTGTGCGGTTCTCTTGTGGTTTTCTTACAGAGAGAAAGTCCCCACATATAAACATTTTAGAGAATATAAAAAATCAGAACTGGACAAGAAATTACCCAGATTGTTCACAGCAAATCTGATCCGCCTGTGGTGGCCAAATATCTATATATAAACATTGTTTCCAGAATATTGACTGTCGTAGTTTTTTTTCTTTTCTCAAGTGGATTATCCAGAAAAAAAGAATACTTGGGTACATAACCGGCACCCAACCCCAGAGTGAGAGATAAAAACAGATAGGAGATCCTTTGCTTATTCTTATTGGTTTTCTAACAGTGTACCCACCAGACATTTTCCTTACATATCGGACATCTGTGCGCTGCCCATGGTGAACACTTTGATCGCAAATATATATTTACCTGCCCTACCTGACGTGAACTTTTGACACATAATATTAGCATTATTTAAGCGGACGTTCCCCATTAGGACAAATTAATCATTCTTGGAGGAACTGGGGTCCCTTGGATAGCACCACCCTGAAATATGTCAAAGATACACAGATGTGTTAAAGAGTAGAAGGTAAGTGTGATTGCTGATTGCTTGTGGCCACAGACTGACAGACTGTAAGAAAGAGAAATGAATATTTCATATTTTGTATAATCATTATACTCACTTCAGTCTTTTCGTGTTCGCAAATACTGTTATATCATTTTCTTGTCTTCTTTGTTTCAGGATAGATTAACTAGAGACTTGTTTCTTTTACTTTATCGTCTATCCCTATATATATTATTACTAACTGTAATCTTTTGGGTTAATTACCTCTGTCAGGATCTACTTTGGGATTCCTTTACAGTAGAGGAGAGCCTATTGGGTTAATACATTTTCTTGCATTTTTATGTCTGTAAACTATACCTTCTGATAGATAATATTGTTGTATGTGATTTCTTTAAGATAATAAACATAATAAACCTAAGTTATCATGTTGGTCAAACCCCTGCCCAGTATATGTTATCCATAGCTTGGTTCACGTCTGTACGTATTATGTCACAGAATTGTGTATATGTAAGTGGAGTGTAACTCGTATATATATATGTACCAGGAGAGACAGGGAGTCTAGTTAAATATTGTCGTGAGATAGGCTGGGATTAGAGCAATTACTCAATCCAGAGACTGTCCTTTCTCTTACACTCTCACCCCCTTGTGAAAAATAAAGCTATTTCTTACCCCTTATTCTCACATAGTTTACCATTGTCACCTCTGCTCAGACGGGACCTTAAACATCTTCAACCTATCTCAATAAAATCTACGACATAAATGGTTGGCTCGTCGCGGGATTAAGATCCAAGTTTGAGTCTAGATAAATGTCTAAAGTCTGATACTGAATCAGACGTTTCATCTAGATAGAGTGTGTTGTGAGTTTGACTTGTGATTTAAGGAATAAATAATTACCCCCTAGACAACGCTCTTAGTTACTGGGTGTTTGACCATACACACATATAGTATTTGTTTCTTTCCACAGCAATAGTTACGGGAAACTGGTTTTGATAATAATCTTTGTTGAATATATGATATTTGGTAATTTTGTAACAGACCGCTATTTCGCGTGATTGTTTATCAATCACTAGGGTTTTTTTTTTGAAGCAGCAGAGTTGAGCTAAGCAAAGGACGGCTTGTTCTGACTTTTAGTCAAGTTAATAACGTCCCTTCTCTTAACTGACTTCAGTGAGCGAGTTTTGAGGTTGAGAGTAATTTTTTTAAGGAATTTTTTTCTTTCTCCTTAAATTGTTTTTTTTAATGAAAATATTTTTCTCCACCGTTAGTAATAGTAGTTTTTCCAGGTTATCTGATCCACCACTTTTGGATTAAGTCGTCTGTATTAGGAGCCTAAGTGCCAGAGATAACAGCGATAGATTAGTAAACTGATAACAGGAGGAGGTATCTCAGGGTAAAGAATAACATCTTTGTTGGTTTTTCTCGTAAGCGGCTAAGGATATAGTTTTTTCTCCTTCTTTCCTTCTTTTTTTTCCTCGGGTGAGTGGCATTCAGTTCTCTAACATGGCTGAGCGTGTAAAACTTAGGACTATGCTGAGAAAGGAAGCAAGGGAGACAGGATTGCAAGGAGAGGAAGTGACCGCATTCGTCAACACAAAACTTAACCGATATGACGCGGAGCAGAAAGTAGCAGAAGCTAGAGAGAAGGAAGATAAAGCGGATAGGAAAGAAGCGGAAGAGCGTCAATCTCTATTAGAGCAAAAGAAAATTGAGGCAGAGATGGAAGCTCGCAGGGCAAACGAAAGAGAGAAGGAGAGTCAATACGAGGAATGAGAGAAGGAGAGACAGCACGAGTTGGCGCTTAAGGCTCTAGAAGTCCAAAGTCGCGGGGCTGCCTCTACTTCCAGCAATGGAGAGCCATCATCTCCCCATTCATCGTTAACTGATCACTCCAGCACTCATTCTCCCCAACTCACAGCTATGTCTTTCGCCCTGGAACCCTTCCCAAGCCCCAATGAGAAAATTGACTCGTTTCTAGAAAATTTTGAGAGAATCTCAAATCTGTATGGGTTAGAGAGTTCCCGGTGGTGCCTAAAGTTTTCACAGGCTTTGAAAGGTAGTGCTTATGAAGACTACATGAAACTGGGAAGCAGTCAAGACAACTACGACATGCTAAAGAAGGCTTTACTGGAGCGTTTCGAAATGAACGCTCGTAAGTTTCTTCAAATGCTCAGAAACAGCAGAAAGGAGAGCACTGAAACATTTCAGCAGTTTTCTTCCCGGCTGAAGGGATATTTGACAAAGTGCATGGAGCCTTCCGAGCTCCCTCTCACCTACGAAGGTCTTGAGGAGTTCGTTCTTATAGAACAAATAAAAACCACTTTGTCAAGCGAAACCCGTAGATTCCTGGCTGAACAAGGCGCAGTCAAGTTAGATGACATTCTCAGTAAGTCTGAACGGTACATAAAAACTATGGCCGAGCTTCCCAGCACCAAACGCAAACCGACAGATGAGCCTGCTCGAAAAAATAATCTAGAGCAGTCTTCCCATTCTTCCCATCACCATAACCAACGAGAAGCCGTACCCCAACATCTTCCACAGGAAAAATCGAAATTCTTCAAAACCAGATATCCCACCCACAACAATCCTGATCAACCCCACCGTCCTACGTGGCAGCGCGGCCAGAAAGGACAGGGTGACAAAGGGAAAACCCCTGCGCACGGGACATCTGATCAGGGCAAGCACACCGGGCCAAATCGCATCGGATGCTTGCAAACAGCCTCGCAAGGAAGAATCAATGTCAGTGATTCTCAACCTGAGGGGGAGAGGCCCTCAACGCGAGGAACTGTTATTTTGAACGGGACTTCAACATCGTGTCTTTTTGACACGGGTTTATCCTTTGACTGTATAGTCGCAAGGCACCTGGTCAAACCCGGTCAAGAGACAGAAGACACCGTCAAACTATGTGGAGTTTTAAAGAGTGACGCACCCAGGACGCTTCCCATCGCACTGGTGGAAATACACTCAGATTTTGTCAGAGGTGTTATTAAAGCGGCCATTATGGATGATCCTATCTACCCAGTTATACTCGGATGTAGATACGTGTTTATTGGGAGACCGAAAGAGCCGATTGTGGCAGCAGTAACCACAAGAGGGCAAGCCCAGAAGGAACGGGAGCCTGCGCCAAATCTGTTACCTATGGAACTAAAAGAGGCGCAACAACAGGACCCTACCTTGGAGCCCTGCTTTAGGAAACTGCCCATGGCTAAGGACCCCAGACACAACGGAGACATCTTCTCTAAGCATGGTGTACTGTATCGTAGAATTGGCAAACCTGATCAAGGGCATAACCAGCTCCTAGTACCGAAACAGTACAGAGACCAAATCTTAGAAATGGGGCACTCTCTTCCCTTTAGCGGACATATGGGACAAAACGCGACTATGCAGCGAATATTGACTCACTATTGGTGGCCAGGAATGAACTCTGAGATTATCAGATATGTGAAATCCTGCGCCCAGTGCCAACGTGTGGCACCCAAGCATTGGACACCCTCTGTTCCCATGGGTGAAATGCCAATAGTGGGGACACCATTTCAACGGGTTGTAATCGACATTTTAGGACCCTTAGAAAGGACTAAAAGAAAGCACAGGTTTATCCTGACCTTGGTCGACCCATGCACTTTGTGGGCTGAAGCTATACCGCTAACATGCACGGATTCCAAGCATGTCGCAGAAGCCCTGGTGCAGATATTTACACGGTTGGGATTCCCTCAACAAGTTTTGACGGATAACAAATCCCCATACCGTAGCCTGTTGATGAAGGAGATCGTTAAGATCTTGAGGAACCAGCACATCTACACAAGCCCTTACAATCCGGCCGGAAGTGGGTTAGTAGAACGTGTTAACGGAAGCCTCACCATGATGTTACGTAAGCTGGGACAAGAGAAACCTGAAGATTGGGACCTTTTCATTCCTGCAGCCTTATTCGCCTACAGGGTGGTTCCCCAGGCATCTACAGGATTTCCACCAGCTACACTTTTATTCGGCAGACCTATTAAGGGGCCGCTAGAAGCCTTACTTCGGTCCCTGACAGGCCATAAGGCTGACGAGACAGTCGTCTCAGCAAGCAAATATGTATCAGAGCTCAAGGAAAGGTTACAACTAGGATGGGACCTAGCAAAAACCAACCTTAAGAAAGCACGCGCAAAGCACGCTCAACGATACAATAAAGCAGAGAAAGAGAGAGAACTCCAACCAGGGGAGAAAGTTTTGTTGCTACTTCCAACCGGAAACAACAAACTTCGCATCGGATGGCAAGGGCCGTTTACCGTCCTTAAAAAGATCTCCCGCACTAACTACAAGATCTCTATTAAAGGAAAGGAGAAGGTCTACCACGTAAATCTGCTAAAGAAATACTTGGAAAGACCGGTGCCGTCCTCCGAACATCTCCTGGTGGTCGCCATAGCGACGGAAAATGAGGAAGATGACGATAGTTGCATGGAGTATCCATTGCAACAAACGGAATCTTTCAAAGATGTCAAATTCGGCGAAAATCTCTCGGAAGCACAACAGACAGAAACCAGGGCGCTACTGAAACAGTACACTGCAGTCTTAACGGATGTACCTGGTCGAACAAATCTCATAGAATTCGATATGAAACTGACCAACGAGACCCCTGTTCGAACCAGAGTTTACCCCATTCCGTACGCTAAAGCTGATGCACTACGCGGAGAGATAGACAAGCTGCGTCAAGCCGAAATTATCAGTGAGTCTACCTCTCCTTATAGTTCGAGTGTAGTACTGTTACAGAAGCCCAATAAGGAAGTTCGGCTGTGCATAGATTACCGTTTACTTAACACAGTAACGGAATTCCAGCCCGAACCTCTACAGAGCGCTTCTGAGCTGTTCACTAAGCTTAGCAAGGCAAGAATTTTCTCAAAGATTGACTTGAGTAAAGGTTACTACCAAATACCAGTCAAGGAGGAAGTTAAGCCTTTGTTAGCATTTAGCACCAGTGAAGGACACTACACTTTCAACGTAATGCCGTTCGGATTGCACAACGCACCAGGAGTCTTCACCAGAATGATGAGGAAGCTTTTAGAACCCTTGCAAAGTCCCCATATCCATAATTTCATGGATGACATATTAATTGCATCGGAAAACTATGATGAACATATTGCTACGGTTGCTATGCTCTTCAGGCGACTACAGGAAACTGGTCTCACAACCAGACCTAGCAAATGTCTCATCGGATTTCAAAAGCTAGACTTCCTGGGACATACCATTTCTCAAGGCTGCATGTGGCCAGTTACCAAGAACATTGAGAAAATAGTTGCAGCAAAAAGACCCCGAACGAAGAAAGACACCCGTTCTTTTCTATCACTGTGTGCTTACTATCAGGAATTTATCAAGAATTTCAACGGGCTAACGGCACCCCTTACTGACCTTACAAAAAAAGGGCGCCCGGACAAGGTTATTTGGGATTCGAAGTGCGAACAAGCTTACGTCACTTTAAAAGGTCAATTGTCTGAATACCCCATTTTATGACTACCTGATCTCAAGAAACCTTTTATATTGCGGGTCGACGCTTCGGGTCAGGGCATCGGGTCAACCCTGCTCCAAGCAGATGACACCGATCCGAATCTGTTATTTCCAGTTGCGTATGGCAGCCGTAAACTGAATGCTGCAGAACGTAACTATTCCACCGTTGAAAGAGAGTGTCTAGCACTGGTTCATGGCATACGGAAATACCATGAATATCTTTACGGAGTAACATTCACGGTGCAAACAGACCACGCTCCTTTAGCTTTTCTTGGGGCGAATAAGGAATTCAACGCGAGGATCATGCGCTGGGCCTTGCTACTAAGCGTGTACTCTTTCAAAGTGGAATACATTCCGGGAAAACAGAACGTGGGAGCAGATTTTATGAGTAGAAATTGGAGCACGGAAGAGGAGTTGGAAAGCGAAAACAACAATCACCTGCAAGTTACTGATCAAGAGAGCTCCATTGTCATAAATGAAACATGAAACGGTTTCATGTCTTCAAGAGGGGACGACTGTGACGTATGAAAATCGGGCCTCTCTTTCTTTAATCCCTCAGTCCCCCTTTTCTTTAATTACATCTAAACAACTCGAGTCATTCCCACGATTGCCAGTGGTATGCCATAAGTTATCTGGACATTCGCCCTTTTGTTGTCTTCTCTCGCGGAGGTATCTCTTACTGACATTCCCACAGAGAGGCAGACCCCGGAGATCAGGTTACGAATGTCAAGAGCCGAGATCAGCAACCTCTGTTTAACACCTGATAATAGAATGGACGAAGGAATTCGCAGGTGCGTTTGCCAGACCGGGGGACAGCGGGGCCGACTCAGTATATTTGCGCAGTTTTAGAAAAACTCTTTATCAGTCTGCCCCAGGAATTGGTGATATCTTCTAGCGCGAATCTTGGAGTTTTATATAATGATAATTCCATTTAGATTTGTGGAGAGTGTCAATATTTTCCTTGTGTGGCGGTAATCATATATATATTAAAATTTTGAGTGCCTTAACGTGTTAATGTTTTCACTGGGATTTCTGTGTTTATTAAATAAGCATATTAAATAGTTCCAAGTGTAATAAGTAAATTTTATTTCTTGCTATTCCCCCAGTAAGAGACGCTTTATATTAATTAATATAAGCTAGGCGACTGATAATTAGAGATAAACATACTTTTATTCATCATGCGTAATTTTGTGAAGTACTAGAGTTTTGTGGGTTTTAAATATAATTTAATACCGGAGTGATCTAGAGGTCTTACCTAACGAGTGTAGAATATCATAATGATATTGTTATAATGTTTGTTTTTCTACATCTAGGCGATCAACCCTGCGATCTAGCGGTCTGAATAGCTCCAGAAACATTCTTAAAATATTATTGGGTCCTAGATTTGGACCTGTGCGGTTCTCCTGTGGGTTTCTTACAGAGAGAAAGTCCCCACATATAAACATTTTAGAGAATATAAAAAATCAGAACTGGACAAGAAATTACCCAGATTGTTCACAGCAAATCTGATCCGCCTGTGGTGGCCAAATATCTATATATAAACATTGTTTCCAGAATATTGACTACCGTAGTTTTTTTTTCTTTTCTCAAGTGGATTATCCAGAAAAAAAGAATACTTGGGTACATAACCGGCACCCAACCCCAGAGTGAGAGATAAAAACAGATAGGAGATCCTTTGCTTATCCTTATTGGTTTTCTCACAGTGTACCCACCAGACATTTTCCTTACATATCGGACATCTGTGCGCTGCCCATGGTGAACACTTTGATCGCAAATATATATTTACCTGCCCTACCTGACGTGAACATTTGACACATAATATTAGCATTATTTAAGCGGACGTTCTCCATTAGGACAAATTAATCATTCTTGGAGGAACTGGGGTCCCTTGGATAGCACCACCCTGAAATATGTCAAAGATACACAGATGTGTTAAAGAGTAGAAGGTAAGTGTGATTGCTGATTGCTTGTGGCCACAGACTGACAGACTGTAAGAAAGAGAAATGAATATTTCATATTTTGTATAATCATTATACTCACTTCAGTCTTTTCGGGTTCGCAAATACTGCTATATCATTTTCTTGTCTTCTTTGTTTCAGGATAGATTAACTAGAGACTTGTTTCTTTTACTTTATCGTCTATCCCTATATATATTATTACTAACTGTAATCTTTTGGGTTAATTACCTCTGTCAGGATCTACTTTGGGATTCCTTTACAGTAGAGGAGAGCCTATTGGGTTAATACATTTTCTTGCATTTTTATGTCTGTAAACTATACCTTCTGATAGATAATATTGTTGTATGTGATTTCTTTAAGATAATAATCATAGAAAACCTAAGTTATCGTGTTGGTCAAACCCCTGCCCAGTATATGTTATCCATAGCTTGGTTCACGTCTGTACGTATTATGTCACAGAATTGTGTATATGTAAGTGGAGTGTAACTCGTATATATATGTACCAGGAGAGACAGGGAGTCTAGTTAAATATTGTCGTGAGATAGGCTGGGATTAGAGCAATTACTCAATCCAGAGACTGTCCTTTCTCTTACACTCTCACCCCCTTGTGAAAAATAAAGCTATTTCTTACCCCTTATTCTCACATAGTTTACCATTATCACCTCTGCTCAGACGGGACCTTAAACATCTTCAACCTATCTCAATAAAATCTACGACTGCATTCTTACCACAAATATCAAGAAATATAAACAAATGACTCAGACTTGCAAAGAAATGGCCTCCGTTTCCTCTGCACTGCCCAGACTGTGAATACTTCTTTATTTAATTTGCAATTAACACAGCTGATCTCAGCGTATTTGAATGAAAAATTTTGTTCAACTGGCAATGAATAGTGAAAGCCTTTTGCTAATATTTATTAGCACTGGCCAATCGAAAGCCTGCGACTACCAGAATTCAAATGCAGTTTTTGAAAAACAGAAATAATTCCAAACAAACTCGGTGTCTGGTAGTCGATTGGCCAGCCTGCTTTAGTTATGCCAATACAAAAAGATGTTAGTTTTGGGTAACAATTTTCCTACCGCTCCCCTTTCCTCCTTATACTCTTTTTACTCAAGCGAATTTGAAACCACCTTAATGCCTCTTTTCTAAGCTGGCGTCCCCACTAACGTTATGAAAAACAAGCAGGAACAACAGTCTGTCTGGTCACGCGTCCGTAGACATTTAGTATTTTCTCAATAACTTGGCCAATACTTGTATTATCATATTATTTAAAACATATTCTTGCTCAGTGGACTTTAAGCTATACTACCATATGATTTTATTGACTAGATTCATTATGGTTTCGATTTTCAATTTTGTCACCGGCAATCGTCAAATAAAAATTTTACTCAAGACGGCCAACTTTTCCCCTCTTCTCATCTCTCGCTAGCATGTATTTTTCAAATAACTACTTGTTTTAGTGACGTCAGAAATACTACCGCGAGGAGGAGATAAAATTGTCTGCGTGTTTGGCTCTGTTGGCTTTGCCACATCGTGTATATACTATTAGTCTCGCGTGCAGAACGACGCGGGTTTTGGCATGCGTTGGTAGCATTTGCGTTAATGTATTACAGTCGTCTCGTTATTGCTACTTAGAAAAAGTCCAAAAGACTACCAAATTTTGTGTTACTGTTGACAGATTACATTACTTCAGACAGCAGTTTGGCGTTACATTTCTAACAAATCGTTAATTATAAGGCTAGGCTGCATTGTGTATGCAGCAGATCTGGCAAAATGTTAAATATTAGTAGTACGTTTTCAAAACCGAAACTAAAACGCGTGTTAGATTTTTACCGTGGGATCGTTCTATAGGCGTTAGCACTGCACAAAATTCAGCGCTATGCTGGCGTGTGAGAGTATCACCGTCAGACACAATAGGGCGGGTTTATTTATTATCATTTTATGACTAAAATCTTACTGAAATGAGCGATTATTCTCGCAGATTTTACTACACTAAGGCAAAACAAGAGGAAGATGAAAATAAAACTAAGGCAAAACAAGAGGAAGATGAAAAAAAGCTGAAAAAAGCGTGAATTAGCAGAACATGAAGCCAAGAAAGAAAAAAAAAGTCTCTAAGAGATAGAATTAGAAGAGAAAAGACTTGTTGCAGAAGAGAAAAGACTTGTTGCAGAAGAGAAAAAGATGCAACAGGATAAAGAAATGGAAGAGAAGAAAGCTTCTACATTGGCGCATGAAAAGGAATTGATGCTTCTTCGTCTAGAGGAATTAAAATTAAGGGGTCAAAATGGAAATAATAGTAATAATGGTGATTCAAATACTGCTACTTCTTCAGTTAACAATAAGGGTAATGATAGATTTAAATTACCCATATTTAACCCAGCTTTTGATGACGTTTCATGCTTCCTTTCTCGCTATGAAAGTGTATGTGTAGCACATAAACTAGACAAGTCACTAAAAGTTGCTAAACTTATGGAATTTTTATGTGGAGAGCCCATGACTGCCATAAACACAATGGATGAGTCTATTAAAACGACTTTGATGCTGCTAGAGCAGTACTTTTAAAACGTTTTCAACTTGATGAAGAAGGATATCGGATGAAATTTAAAACCATGATTCCTGAAACTGGGAAAGACTTCTCAGAATTTGTCGCTGCCATACGACTTACTTTTAATAGATGGGTTCAACTCTCAGGAATTGAGAAATCATTTGATAAACTTATGGATCTATTGCTAAGGGATAATGTGTTATCCTCGGTAAGCAAGCCATTTTGGTCTTTCTTGCAGGAACGCAAGCCATCAAATCTATCTTCTATGAAAGAAATTGCAAAACAGGATTGTACCGCACATCCGGGTGCATGTGTTAGCAATGGCCAAATAAAAGATTCTCGCCCAGTGGCCTCAGCTACCTCTTGGAACAATAATGTAAGAGCTAGATCTCATAGCCTAGATAGAAATTTCATGCCTAGGAGATATAATGAAAATTATCATAATAGAAATGGAAACTTTAACAAAAATGATAGCTTTAATAGAAGTACGCAACAATTTCGAAATCAGTCACCTCAATACAGAAATAACAACAATTTCCAACAAGGTTCCAATTGGAGAAAACAAAATAATTTTTTCCCTCAACAGAATTATTGGAGTAACATTAATTCCAATAATCAACATTACCAAAATAGGAATAATAATCAAAACTTTAGAAATCAAGGTAATTCTGTTGATCGCCAGGGGCAACGATCTCGTTCACGTGGCCCAATGCGGTCTGAACATAATGCAGGGGTGGCGCTTACTAGTGGTACACCTATAGTTAATCATGAATTGGATGTGCAGAATCACTCGGCTGCACGTTGATCATTCGATTTTGATGTTGCTTCTCGTTGCCAGGAATGTCTAACTTTATTTCAGAAAGACAGTACTACAGTTCTGAAGTGCGGACATCCCCTTCCTTCGGTTAGTCTGTCAGCCCATGACGGCACCGGTACTCTATTATTTCACAGGGGATTTGTGAATGGCAACCAAGTCTCTGTACTCAAGGACTCAGGTTCGACTACTATAGGAGTCAGACAGTCGCTGGTCCACCCTTCTTGTTCTACAGGGAATTTTGTGAAATGTATCACATTTGGGGGAACAATTGAAGTTTACCCCACGGCTATTGTTGATGTTCATACCCCATTTTTTCAGGTAAGGTAAGGTATGCTTATTGAAGAATCCAGTAGCTGATTTAACAGTTGGTCGTATCCATGGGAACAGAGATTGCTCGCCTGAGCAGATTGAACTGTGGGAACGACGACACAAGTTCACAACATACACATGCATTGATATGGCTCGGTTACCTGCCAGAAATTCCCATACAGGTGGCACAGTATTTTCCAGTTTTGGTCTCTGTACCATTATGGAGGATGATGAGTTTACTCCTCATGTTAATGATAACAGTGATGTCATATTTGATATTTCTGTAAGTAAGGACCTTCACTCTATAGGGACAACAGTTGTCACTCAGTTTGACAATGTTGTGTCTACATCTTATGATGTTCCTATACATAAGTACACATCTATTGCAACTACAACCTCGCACGCTAATTTTTTCTTATCTTTGTGGCCTTTGTTCACTGGAATGATGCTATCATTTCTCCTGACATGCTATTGTGTCCTTGGGAGCTTATTTTTTTATAATCACACACATTTTCTTCGCAGAATGTTGTTGGTTATTTTGTTCCTTTTTGCTTTTAATACGATGTCTTGTGCTAATGACACTGGTCATTTGGCAGTGGTGGTTCATTCCACCAATGACATGCTTATGCATTTCATGTCACACTCTGAGAAGGCTCAGGACACTCAGTCATCTTATGAGTACGTGGTACTTTCTCGTCTATCCACTGCTAATTTATTCACAAAGGAATTGCTTTCGCACAGCACACCATTTCGTGCTTATGACGCGAGTCGCGGGTTCGATCCCACATATGTCACTCTCTATACTATTACTTCTGCCCTCTCATCTTTATTACGCAAGGGAATACCAAACAAAGTTAAACTAGTCAAATGATTGCCAGATTGCATTTATTTAAATTTTACACATTTTTTCTGCACCTCCTTTCCTTAGGTTACTTGATATTACAAAAGTATATATTATTCGTACAGATGCCAGTAATCTCTGTTTGGGAGCCAGTCTACTTCAAGACTACGATGGAATTCTTCATCCTACTTTATACATATCTCGTAAACTATCAGAGACAGCAAAGAAATACTCAGTGATTGAAGGGGATTGCTTGCTGTTGTTAGGGCAATACAAAAACTAGAGCGTTATTTACTTGGAGCGCCCTTCATAATACAGACGGATCAATAGTCGGTTGTTGCTTTGAAGTGGGCTAATCACAGAAACCCTCAGCTCGCGCGTTTCTCAATCTTGCTCCAGCCGTTTAACTTTCAAATCCAGTCCATCCCTGGATCTGATAACGTAGTGGCGGATTCGCTATCAAGAAATCCACCATCAATACCTGTAGACTGATTGCTACGCATTGACAGAAATATTCAAGTCATTCGTGACAGTTGTTAACAGACATACATATTTTTAATGCACGAAAGTCACTCACATTTGAAGCCTGAAATAGTACATGTTTCGTACATTGATTGACATCAAATAAAGATCTTGCTGAACAATTCGCTGAGATCTACCTGCACTCGGTGATCGAATTTCCACTGAACTGAAACATAGCAAGATTGTGTACCTTCAATATATTCAAAATACCTGCCAGGATTATTCGGAGCCGGAATGAAACGGTGTACATTATAATATGCAGTGTCATTATTGACTTTGAAGAGAATAACATTGCTTATTCATTGCTCCTGACTTCGTGATATGAACAGATTTTGGAGTGATTTGTCTCTTGGATTGGAGAATAATATACTATATTATCCCTTATGGAAATATCATGTGATATTAATAATTTTATTTAATGCATACGTTATTCTTTCATTCTTTAGTTAGTTAATTATACTTCCTATTGTCGTTGATATTTATTATTTTTCCTAAAACATGTTATCTAAATTTCTTTGAAAATTTTTGCCAATTTGTCTGAAAAAGCTTTTGGTTGGATAACTCATGATTTATTTTTGGTCCTTATATGTTATTCTTACTTCCTTCCCTTATTCTGTCCACTCTTACTTAAAAAAAAAAAAAAAATTTCCTTTCACATTGTTCTGATGTTTCTGTTCCCATACTTAAATCACATTATTCACATACTAATTTTCTCAGTGTTGACAAACAAATATATATTATTCACATCTCTACTTGGTTGACATACTTTACATTCTTCACACTTTAATTATTTAATATTATATATTAAGTAATTGATTTTAACTGATGTTTAGGAAATGTTTTGTTCATGCTGTTTTAGTTATTGTAATAGACTCTGATCTATTCTTTACTGACCGAAGACGACATTATCTACTCAGTAGCCTTAGTTATATGACTTACGATTACTTTGGACAACGAACATTCACATTGTTAATTGTAAACATATCTGGCCGTCTGTTCATTTTTTCGCGATTTTTCCTTAAACTAATTGCGATTTTTCATGTAATTTTTGTGTGATATTATTGAGAAAAAAAAATCACTTCCTGAATTGTTTTTCACTCCACCGTGCGGGGAAATTGTTAAAGAAGATTATAATGTATTTTACATGTTGACCACACTTAGTTTTGTTAGCAGTTTAATCTATGCGGTAACAATTCTATCTGGGGCCAACATGATGTATTTTGCCCCATTTTAATTGTAAGTGAACGCGATATAAGGTTTACGCCACTAGGTGATTATGACGTAATACGTTCTGCACTAATTTATGCAGACCGTTAGCTCGAAGCCTTCTGTTAGAATTATTCGTCCTAGTCAGACGTGTTTTATGAGATCACGTTTTCGGTAGAGGATTCAAGTACTTTGTCAAGTGGCATATATTTTGGAGGCCGCCACTTTATTTATGATGACTTCGGACTTATGGAGAAGTTCCGTGAATTGTAGAAAGTAAGTCTACTATCAACTTTTAGCATCGTCACCTCTAGCCCACATTACTTAGATGTTAACCTCTTTAGGCCATCTCTTGTACAGTGGCTAGATTTTTACAGATGAATTGAACTGACTGAGACGTTCTATGCCTTGCTGATGATTATTAATACATGTACAACTATGAAATGAATATCGTGTCGTCTGAATAAATATGTCATGTTATGTGGACCCATCCACGAAATTCTTATCAAGTTTACATACAATTGAATGCACTGCCTTGACACTCATGTCATTCACCTCCGTATCAGCACGATTATACCAACATATCATTTACACAAAACCCCAACGTAACAGTGTCGTGGAATATTCTAATCCACATATATAAATTATCAGGTAAATATAAAGCCTAATAAATACATAGAATAAAGAAAGGAAGAAGAATGGTAAAGAACAGTGCTGTCACAATGACAGTACTCGAAATCCCCTTTGTTTTATGCTTCGTCTGCAAATACAAGCGTTTCCACAACACATTAAAACGGGTATTGCATTTCTAAGAAAAACATTGAGAGGCACTGCGTAATGACCTAAATTAATCCTAACATTAATTATATTACGTTACCAAAACGAACGAACAGATGGACTCAAATAGAGAGAGAGAGAGAGGGGCGAATGAAATCGGGAACGCATGCAAAATTAAACACGCGTCGCGCGATACACAATTACTACTATCACGCGTGTAAGGCCACATGCACTAATTTTTTTTTTCAGACGGACAGTGATAAAATACACTACTGTCATGGAATATTCTAATCCACATATATAAATTATCAATTAAATATAAAGCCTAATAAATACATATAATAAAGAAAAGAGCAATGGTAAAATGACAGTGCTATCACAAAGAATGTACTCGAAATCCCCCTTGTTTTCTGCTTCGTCTGCAAATTGTAACGCTTTCACGTTGATAGTAAAGCTTACTGTATTATTACCCGCCTTCTTCAATGAAACGTGTGCTGTATTTCTTGGAAAAGCATTGAGACGTACTGCGTAATGACCTAAATTAACCCTAACATTAATTATACTGCGTTACCAAAACGAACGAACAGATGGACTAAAGGGATAAAAAGAGAAGGGAGAGGCAGAAAGCCGAACACTAAACCCGCTTCGCGCGATACACAATTACTACCATCACGCGTGTAAGTCTACATGCACTAAATTTTTTTTCAGACGGACAGTGATAAAATACACTACCCTTTCCCAGAGTTAGGTTTATAAATCATAACAGACTCTTATTAGAAAAGATAACAATAGATGGGTTTACGTTTGAACACATAACAGTACCCAGACAGCACATCTTCTAAACAGGAGATAGAAGAAATTGCATATTTTGAACGCAGCCACGTAGCTCCTTTAAATTAGTAATTTTGGGTTCCTTAGGGTTTGCTGACAAATAATATGTAAAACGTTACGCAAATAGTCCAGGAATTAATAAATTATACCCAAAATAAAATATTGGGGGTGCCTGACAGCATAAAATCATTTCTGCTCATAAAATTTTTTTTATAACGTGTTTGAAAAAAAACCTTACGTTACATAAATAGCCTACCATGTAAACTCCAAATTGATTGGAGCGCAACAAATGAAAGCCTAACCACGATTGGTCGGGCTATAAATACTATCTTGGTTGTTAGGGGAAACGGGAAAAGGTAACATTTTTTCAAACACTTGTCGAAACGTGGCTCATTGGCCAGTCTCGCTGATATACACACTTGGGAGCGTCAGTTCGAGACCACTAATTCAAATAAGCTTGATAAAGCGACAGTACGTTGAAGCCAGCTCACATTTTTGCTAAAATAAAAGCCTGGAACATAGGCAGAACGGAATTTGTGCCAGTTTGTGCCAGAATTCATTGCTAATCAACGTATCTGTGTTTATTTCCATGAAATTGTGGTAAGCTTGAACCATTCAGTATCTTTTAATGAAAAATTGAATGTGAATTGTTGATTTATGCCTGTATATATATATATGTGTAGTTCAGTGGCAAACGTGAGGTAAAGCCTATAATGCTCCAGCCTGAACAGAGGGTGTCGGAGAGAAGTAAAACGGCATGGAATGGCCAAATAGTACACTGACACCTGGATGATTGACTAGAAAGAAATAATGCTGGAAGTGCAGAGGCGTAGTAACCATTAAGAAGGGTAATACTGGAATAAAGTATTTCAAATGAAGCTGACTGTTGGCCTAACGCTCTGAACGCAATGTTTGTGCTGTATTGTGATCAGTGTAAAAGAGAATATAAATTAGTTATGAAGTAGAAGGTACATCCTTCTTGATTTCAGGGACAGTGGTCTTGATGGTAGTGAGCAGCACCTGGTCATAGCTGTGCTGAATCCAGAGTCGGACAGCATACTCCTTGGTCTTTTTAGCTATCAGTGAGGTGTCTCCTGAGCCCAGAGGAGAATTCGAGCAGAGGAGTCCTTTCCTGCCGCCATCACTAAAGATAAGCAGAGTTGGCCAGCTGAGCTCAACATTATGTCCCCTCATCTTGAAATAACTTTATAAAAAATACCATTCAGAGGGGAATTTACTTGTCTTAAAATCAGGAACTGTGAACATCTCCAATACTGATCCCTAAAGACAAACTATTGAAGTCATGATGACAAATACCAACAGAGCTTGAACAAAACAAAACCAGTATTACCTCATTTTACTACTACACAACTGACACACATAGAACATTTGTAATAATATATGTCACTACAATATTCATATTAAATACATTCTGTACATAACTTGTAATTTAAATTGATTGTGATTCCTGATTCCTTTGTAGTTGAATCAGGACACATATTCATTCATGCCAGTAATGAATACATATTGTTATTTTGAAAGTTATCAGTGCCTCCTTTAAGATATTCTCATAGAGTGTTATATGTATGTGAGTGTCACAGTGTTGTCAAGAGTAGTGGATTAAATTAAATTGTTTATCTGTCTGTTGTTGTGACTTACACTTCTTCATACACATACCCTAGACACATAACGTAGCATCACACTATTCCAGAATAATTCTGACTGAGATATAGAGATATGTGGTAGCAAGTAAGGTTATCTATAATACACTACTTTTAATAGATATAGATACCTTCACAGCTGATCTCAGTCAGTACACTAAGTCCCCTATAAATATTTATAACATCCCACTTCACCACATATATTGGGGTCTCGCTCTTGGGATTTTGAATCTTTAACTATTAAAAATATTGGGGGTAATTCACTTCAGGGAATATAAGAATTAAAAGGTATCCTTGGGTGGAATTAAATAAGGTTGAGCTCACGGTGCCTGTGTTGTCCATTAGAGATTGAATTGTTGGTTAGACATTGTATTAAGTTACCTGATAGACAATGGCGGACCTGGCCAAATTTCGATCTGCTGCGGTTCAGACTGCAAAGAGTTAGGATTAGATGGGCAAGTTATGGTTGCCTATGTCACAACGGAATGTGACAAATTTATTGAACGCGAAGAAAGAAGATTAGAAAAAGAAGCCGAAAGAAGGTTAGAGGCTGAAAGGGAAATTAAGAAGTTACAATTTGAAGCTGAGGCTGAGACTAAGAGGTTGCAAGCTGAGGCTGAGACTAAGAGGTTGCAGATTGAGGCTGACAAAGAAGAGAAGAAATTAGCTGCAGAAAGAGAAGAGAAGAAATTAGCTGCAGAAAGAGAAGAAAGAAAATTAGCTGCAGAAAGGGAAGCAGAAGATAAAAGATTACAAAGGGAACATGAGTTACGACTAAGGGAGTTTGAGTTTCAAGGCCATGCTCCTGAAAATGGTGCCAGTCCCTTTGCCTCTGATGCTACGGTTACTCAGGGAGCCTCAATCTCAGCTATGAATTTTCATTTAGATCATTTTGTTGAGAAAGACGATGATATTGAGAGCTATATAAATAGGTACGAACTATTAGCTACCACGTATGGGTTAGAGAGAGAAAGGTGGAGCTTAAAGTTATCTCAGGGACTTCGTGGGGCAGCTTATGAAGTTTTTGCAAAAATAAGCAGAGGTGATCAGGAAAATTATGACATGCTAAAGCAGGCTCTTTTGTTAAGGTATGAAAAGAATGCAGAGTTTTACAGGAAAAAATTTAGGAATGCTAAACTACTGTCAGGTGAAACCTATCACCAGTTCTCTGCACGAATAGAGACATACTTGGAGAAATGGACTTCTCTGGGGAAAACCCAAGATCTTAAGGAAATGGTCCTTATAGAGCAACTAAGAGAGTCCATGGCTCCAGACCTGAGAAAGTTTCTCATGGAACAAGGTGCAGAGAGGCTGGGTGAGTTGCTAAATGTTGCTGAAAGGTATCAAGCAGCTCAAGCAGAGGTAACAGGTAATAAAAAGAAACAGGTGGATAACTTTAGGGCACCACAGAACTTTAATAAATTTGATCCTAGGGATCAAAATAAAGGTAAGCACCAATTTGATAGGCCACGGTATGAAATAAAAATAAATTCCCACAATTCGATGAAAGGAAATATGATGAAAGAAAATCTTTCAACCAAGGAAAAAGGTGGTGTAAGAATTGTCAGATGGACAATCATGACACTGACCGGTGCAGAAGGAAACCTGTGTATATGGCAACCCTTCAGGTCAGGTCGACCTCAAGACAGGAGGAGGATATTATGTTAGATACCACTCCAGAAGAGATGAGGAAGGCACAGGCTGGGGATAAAACACTCAAGCCTTGTTTCAGAAAATTGTCAACTTGTCATACAACTCCAGGCAAGGGAGATTTTTACATGAAAAACAAGTTGATGTATAGGAAGACTGGAACTAGATCCCATGGTCACGGACAGCTGGTTCTTCCAAAAAGATATAGGACAGACTTAATAAGGAGCCTACATGTGAAACCAGATGGGGACCATGAGAAGAGAGGTAGCATCATTCAAAAGGTGGCTCACAATTATTATTGGCCCAAAGCAAGATGGGACATTGAGAATTTTGTAGAAAGGTGTTATAGCACATCCAGGGAACCCCCCCCCAAGTTCCCCATGGATCAGGACCTGGACCCATTTTCCCACGGGGCAAAATTCCCCCACTTCCATCAATAAAAGGAAAAATAAACTTGATCACCTATTCCCAAATTTTCTGGGAAAACCCCCTTTTCACGGACAACTTCACTTAAAACCCATTACAATGGTTCACTATGCGGAGAGTGCAAACAGCTCTCTTACCCCAGGATAAGCCCCAATCCCACCCACTTCCAACCCCCCCATTCTTCCTCCTCATACTTTCTTCCCACACACCACCCTCCAAAACCTCTTTTCTCCCTCCCCCCCCCCTCCCCCAATTACTCTTACTAAAATATCCATCACCAACATTTCTTCCCCCCCACCACACACACCCTCAACTCTATTCCTCTCCCCACCCTTATCCATTCCCCCCACTTACCCCCCCCAACCCTTACCACATACTCAAATAACCTCCCTATTCATCATCCCCTTCCTCTTCCCCCAACCCACAACCACCCCCACATATCCATCTCATCCCCCACTTAAACCCCCATTCATTCCCCAATCCCCCATCCCAAATCCCCCCCCCTT
>JAMPIV010011478.1:0-75573 GCA_024509875.1 Oreohelix idahoensis | reverse complement strand
TCCTTTTTTGAGGTTGAAGAAAGCACTGTCGTCCATTTTGGCTGGAGTTTAGCAAAGCTCATCTTCTGCCTCAGGCTTCTTGTTATCCAACTTTCTTCTCGCGGGCAAGGCTTACGCGGATCTGATGCTCAACTGAGCTTTCTTGTAGGGCAAACCACACAAAAAATAAACAAATTAAAAAAACAAACTAAACAACAAATAACATTGGAAGAGTGTCCCAATACGACCTTTTTTACAATTGTCTGCTCACAACACTAGATCATTATCATAATTTCCCCCCTGTTTGATCCTTAAGAGCACACAGCCACCTATGCAGCTCCCCCCCCCCCCTCCCAGAAAGTCTGCAACAAAGCAGTCATGTGCTCCTGCAGCAGTGGTTTCTGTAGAACTGACTAGATGCAGTTGCCAGCCCAATGCACAATCTAACAGCAGTCATCCTCTTATGACATGCCTGACAACTCTAGATATTTTAGTTTTCATTCATGTCACAAGCTGTAACATTACTTTACTGATACTGTCACAAGCTGTAACATTACTTTATTGATACCGTCACAAGCTGTAACATTACTTTATTGATACTGTCACAAGCTGTAACATTACTTTATTGATACTGTCCACAAGCTGTAACATTACTTTATTGATACTGTCACAAGCTGTAACATTACTTACGTACTGATACAGACCTTCAGCTTGAGCTGTTTTCTTCAACTCCTTGAGCTCCTCCTCCTTCAGATCCACCTTTGACTTGATCACTTCAATATCTGAGGCCTGCGACTTCAAATGCCTCAGCTCGCTGCTTCACTGGAGCATGTTTCTATTAACATTCAACAGTATTAAAAAATGAACAAATCACTATAAAAATTGTCAGTAAATTTTTACATTAATAATATATCCTATATTATAACAATTAGCTTAAAATATTACCGACATAATTAATTGCTTCTTTAAGTTAATTTTTAAAAATTATGAACATAATTACCACCATCTTCAGTTTTATTTTTGTTTTGTATGCCCACTGTACAGGCTGACTGGGTTTCATCCTTACTGTACAGCTAAACAACCATATCCTTCTAGTTTCATTTTCTACAGTTTGTGCCATGATATAAGGCAAGTAGAGAGTTTACTACTTGTTCTGTTTCCATATCTGCTAAGAGGCCTGGATTGCAGTCATGCTAAATCTTTTTTTTTTTTATCTCAATGATTCACAATCTTCTTAGGCAGCCCTCTTTCCCTCCTCCCACTCTGAAGCTGTAGACCGAAAAGTCAAGTTGAATGGATTCAATCCTCATTGCATTCAAGCCACACCATCATTAGTCAAGGTTAAACACTTCTATCTCTTCATCATCTGTAAGGTCCTTTTGTGTCCTATCATCAGCTTTCCAGTTTACTAGTCGCTTTATGCAAATAAATGTTCACATTATTTTCTGATATAACATGTTTACCCAAGGTAATATCTCTACTTTAATTTAATCATATTTTTTTGCAAAAATTGTTTAAAAAATTAACTTTCACAAGTTTGAAAATCCAAAGTGGTAAAGGGGGAAACTGCCATCAATGGTACCTATACCTTGTAGCGGTATGGCAGCTTGCGTACCCTGACAATCCCCGAGCTATGCCAGTGGGAGTTTTACTCCTGGTAGGTTCAACCAAGCTGGACTGGTCTGTGTGGGTAGGGGTCAGACAAAAGCTGGTACCCGGTCCTCCAGGTTGGGGGTTTTAGCATAGGGCTGACACCCCTGTCTATGTTAAAAAAAACAATAAAGTTACGGAAACAACATCAAATGAACAAACTTTGCTGCGGGATGGACATTCGGAGTCTGTGGCTCGTATGACTGTCAGTGGTGAAAGCCGAAAGGAAGCCACTGACATGAAAACGGATGTCCTGACCGCAAAACAGGATACAAGAATATGATTTTGGAATGTCAGGACAATGTACGAGACAGGTAAACTAAGACAGGTCACGGCAGAAATGAGAAACTATAGGTTACACATCCTGGGGATAAGTGAGAGCAGATGGACAGGGGCAGGAAAAGTTAAAACAGCAATAGGAGAAACAGTACTTTACTCTGGAAGAGAGGATGGACAGCACAGTGAAGGCATAGCCATTATTCTACAGAAAGGGATAGAAAGGACATTACTGGAATGGAAACCCATCAACAACAGACTGATACGATTGAGATTGAGAGGGAGATTCACCAACACTACAATAATACAATGCTACGCACCAACGAATGATAGCGATGAGGAGGTCAAGGATGAATTCTATCAACAACTGCAGAAAGAAATGGAAGACACACCTAGATATGATCTTGTTATAGTAATGGGAGACCTCAATGCGAAAGTTGGTACACACAATACATATAATGAAAGAACAATGGGGAAATGCGGCAGCGGAACAGCAAACGAAAATGGGGATAAGCTAATAAGTTTCTGTAGCATTAACAACCTGGTCATTGGAGGAACACTTTTCCCACATAAGGAAATTCACAAGTTAACATGGGAATCACCAAATGGTCGGGACAGAAACCAGATAGACCACATCATGGTTAACGGTAGATGGAGACATGCATTACAAGATGTGAAGGTAAGAAGAGGTGCAGATGTGGGAAGTGATCACCATTTAGTAGTAGCAAAACTGAAAGTGAAACTAAGAAGGGCTGGACCAACTGTAACTACACAGAAAAGGTTTGACATCAGCAAATTGAAGGACCCCCTTACCAGAAAAGCTTTTGCGGCCGACATTAAGAAACGATATCAATTTGCCAAAAGCCAGGAAAAGACATTGACTGATGATATAGACCAGAATTTCAACACCATTTCAACAGTATATAAGGAAAGTAGCAAATCATGCTTAGGATTCCAGGAAAGGAAGAAGCAAGACTGGATAACACCAGAAACACTAAACACCATAAAGATGAGAAAGGAAATGAAAAGAAAGAAAACAGAAGCGAAGTCCCCCAGGTTAAAGCAACTATATAGCGAACAGTACAGCCAGCTGGACAGGGAAGTTAAACGCCAAACCCGAGCCAACAAAAGGAATTTCCTAGACGATCTTGCAAAACAGGCAGAAGAGGCAGCACTGAGAAATGAACAAAGCACAGTATACAAAATAACTAAATTCATCAGCGGAAAACAAGGTGCAAACAATATTACATTAGTAAGAGATAAGCAAGGAAATCTCATCAAGACAGCAGAGGGACAGGAAACAAGATGGGCAGAGCACGTCAGAGAAACTCTGAACAAGGAAATACCAGAGACACAATTGAATGTTCCTGAGGCTGAAAACGATCTAGATGTAAATACAGACATTCCACGAAAAGAAGAAATCATCACAGCAATCAAAGGGTTAAAGAACGGTAAAGCTCCGGGCCATGATAACTTAAATGCAGAGCTATTTAAGACAGACCCTGAGCTAGCAGCAGAACTATTAGAACCACTATTTGCACAAGTGTGGAAAACGGGGACAACACCATCAGAGTGGAACAAAGGAATAATTGTCAAATTGCCCAAAAAGGGAGATCTTGCAGACTGCAATAATTGGAGAGGAATCACTCTTCTCTCAGTTCCCAGCAAAATACTAGGCAGGATAATTATACAGAGAATTTCAAAGGCAGTAGACTACAAACTGAGGAAAGAACAAGCAGGATTTAGAAAGAACAGAAGATGTGTAGACCATATATTTACCCTCCGGAACATTATTGAGCAGTGCTCAGAATGGCGAAGACAGCTGTACATTAATTTTGTTGATTTTGAAAAGGCTTTTGACAGCATACATAGGGACAGTTTATGGAAAATACTGAGGGCTTATGGAATTCCAAGCTGCATAGTGACAATCATAAAAAGCCTCTATGCCAACTTTACGTGTAGTGTTGGGCAGAGCAACCTAACCTTCGAGGTGAAGACAGGAGTACGACAGGGATGCCCCTTATCAACCACTCTTTTTTTAACAGTCATAGACTGGGTGATGCGCCAGACAACAGAGGGCAGTCCAAGAGGAATAAGATGGACTACATTTTCTACATTGGAAGATCTGGAATATGCAGATGACATTGCACTGCTGGCACATTCACATCAACACATACAGGAAAAAACGGATAGACTTAATAAGTTTAGCCAGCAGGTGGGCTTGAACATCAATTTAAAGAAGTCTGAGGTCATGACGCTCAATGTGAGCAACCCTGAGCCCATATCAGTAAGGAATCAGCAATTGGTACAGACAGATACCTTCACATACCTAGGAAGCATAGTAACACCAGACGGTGGGGCAGGCAAAGACATCAACATCAGAATGAATAAGGCAAGAACAGCCTTCTTTAGCCTAAACAACATCTGGAAGTCCTCCCAATACAGCACAAGCACAAAATTAAGATTATACCAGAGTTGCGTGCTTTCTGTGCTTCTCTATGGTGCGGAATGCTGGAGAGTCACAGAGAAGGAAATGTCAAAAATTGTCCTCTTTTCACACAACATGCCTAAGAAAAATTCACCGCATCTTTTGGCCGAATACCATCACCAACCAAGATCTGCTTACTCGTAGCAAGCAAGAGGACATGCACACCATCATAGCTGGCAGACGCTGGAGCTGGGTTGGTCATGTCCTCAGAAGAGCCCCCCCGATGCCATCACAAGAACAGCTATGCTTTGGACCCCTGAAGGAAAGCGAAAGAGAGGCCGACCAAAAACAACTTGGCGGAGGACCGTGGAGGCTGAGATGCAAAGAATGAACCAGAGTTGGGGCACTGTACGAAGGATGGCCACCGACCGTGCAAAGTGGAATCAATTTGTTGTTGCCCTACAAGACGCCACTAGGCGTGATGGCCACTGACTGCTTTGACGGTTGGTGGTTAAGGATCGAAGAAGAAGAAGAAGAAAGGGGGAAAAACCCTCAGCATAAACTCCAGTTTACCTTTTCATGCTGTATAATAAATTTCTTTAGTTTCGGTTGTTGTGCTCAGTTAATTGTACATCCCCAAGTAAAGTAATTATACATATGACCTCATTCACTGTACTTCTGTTAGCCTCATTAATTTATCATAATTCCAGCATATCTTTTCCATTTGCAACAATCCATAAATAACTAAACTGCCAAGTGTAAATTACATTTTTTTTTAAAACAACTACAAAGTGTAAAGTATATCATTAAAGTGTACATCAACAATAACTTAGCAGCAAAGATCAATAACTAAACAGCAAAGATCAATAACTAAACAGCACAGCAAGAGTATATCAGCACCTTCTTGTCATGAGTACCATCAAAATCATACTCTCCATTTTCCATAGCATTAGCAAGCTTGTTCATTAGTGCCAACAACTGTTCCGAAAGAAAATCTGGAAAAAATATTATAGTGGTGAAGCAATAAGAACATATAAAATAGTCCCCTCTCTACCATTCGTACCCAATCTCTCCTCCCTTTAAAAGAAAAAACCCGTTAATAGTTTTTCTGAAAGCCTGCCAAACTAATTCTTCTTTTTTTGCATTCAGCTTGTGAGTCATGCTAAATCTACAGGCCTGTTGCCATGACGAAGTCCACAGTCTTTTCCAGGTCCATGCAGCAGCCGCATAGCTTCGTCAAACTAATAGAACCTGTTTTCTAACACATGGACTAAATCGGTAATGAAAGGCTAATTTTATCAGTTTCACTTTGTCTTCTGACTGTTATCACACACACAAAAAACCACACTAAAAACCCCAACCCACAAAAAACAGTGCTTCTACTATGACAAAAAAATAAAGTGCCTCTATCACGACAAGAAAATAACATTTTCAACTTTATTACAGACTGCTTGATTGATTTATATGTTTAAGGTCCCAGCTTTTAATTTTAAAAACAGAAAGGAAATAAAACAAACAACCTGATATCTATATTTAAAGCTTACACATAAATCAACTATGACATGCAGATTTAAGACAAGTTTAGCTCAATGAGAGAAAGTGCCTGACCATCCAGCTTCATGGGCTGATGCCAAGAAAATGGGAGACATTGCTGACAAAGGTCTGCAATTTAGCAGATGATGGAATAATCTAAATAGCAGATAAACTAACAAAACTAAAGCATGAAGGTAAATTAACATAGAAATAAGAATCTAAAATGTCATGCCATCTAATTGTATACCACTGAAACAAGGATAACAACAAAAGCATCAACCAAATGTTAACATTCTTTCATTAAATGGGTGCACCAGACAAGTACCAGAAACAGATGTTGACTTCTGGTTAGGACACATATTCTGAAAACCTGACGACAACTTTACAAAGCAGTCCTTGTTCTGGTATTCCCAGGCTGACAGAAAGAAAGGGAGACCAAAAACCCTTCAGAGAAGGAAATTGGAAACACACACAAAAGGGATACAACTGACAACTCTGAACTGAAGAAAATTCTAGAGTTGGGAACAATTTAAAGGGGAATAAATTTAATGGGGACAGTTTGTTGCTGCCCTACAAGACGCTGCCAGGCATGATGGCCACTGACTGCTTTGTCAGTCAGGGGCTAAGGATCAAAGAAGAAGAATAAATTTAATGGCTTAATTGTAGTCCAGGGTCTGAGTAACATGAACAGAATACAGGTAACATAAACGTATACATTCATAGTGTAATAAGAAACATAGACGACATAGAGAAGCCCTGAACAGATGCTTACATTGACAAGAAGGCTTGGCACAAATGTGTTAAAGGCCTATGCTCCACAAGCAGCTGAAGGATGATGATGATGAATGATTACAATAAATTACCCTACATAATTTTCTGGGGGTCACTGAGGTCTTAAAAAAAAAAAAGGATCACTGCTCTCTCAGGCATGTAGTAAGAGAGGCTGTGTATGGGATGGGGGAGGGGGTTGGAGAAAAAGGAGAGACTGGCAACCTATCACAAAGAACAACCCTGCTACATAAACCACCACTACAAGAACACATTAAAGTGCCCATGACACAGGCTTTCTGTATAAAGGGGCAACTTAGTGGAGATTCCATGCTCCTTATGAAGACAAAAACAATAAGAATGGTGATAATGACTAATGACAGAAAATGACACTGAAATGATTAGGAGTAACATGGGGTAAGAAAAAAAACAGAAATCCAAGGACAGGACAGGAATACAGGGACATCAGTCCAGAGATCAAATGAAGGAAGGGAGATAGTTAGGATAAATACTGGGAGTAAAACAAAAGAAACAAGAAATGAGACAAACGAGTGAAAGGTGGGCAAATAGAGATGGACATTTATAGAACTGCAAAAGAAAAGAAAAACAGATCGAGACAAAGCCCAAGACTGAGTTGGTTGGACAGCTTTTGATTCTGCCTTACAAAACTTCAGGCATCATGAGGGCTGATGATGATGGTAATGATGAAACCAAAAATGAGCTGTCCTTGTTAAACTTTATGGCACATACAATAAAATAAATGAAGAAAACTAAACATTCTTCAATATCAGATCAGCCCCAGCAAATATCTGGCCAATCTGATGTTTTACCTCAAACTTTCATAGGCCCCCCCCCGTGTTTTTCCTTGCTGTAGACCTCATTGGCTGCTTGCTGAGCAAGTTCATCCATCTTCTTGGGTAGCAGACCTTCACGATCTGCAGCAAACATTAACAACATTCAACTCAAACTCAGTCTAGCTGATTAACCTAACATTTATACTTCTGTAAGGATTCACAAACTGTCAAGTTATGAATTCTGTAGTTATTGCTGTAATGAAGACTTTGAGGAAAATTGATGTTTTTTCACATAACCTGCAAATACTTGATCATTTATTGCTGATGTTCTCTCCTTTACTGGAAATAAAACAGTCTTAAGCACTTACTGTTATTCTGTTTGCAATTTGGTAAATGATCTGGGGGAATTATAAAACATGTAAAATTATGTCATGAACCAAGATAATGTGCATGTCAGTTAGAAGAAACATGTAACATCTGAAGAGTATTTTGCTTGCTCAAGACATAGCTCAGACTTAACTCCACCTACTTCAAAGCTAGACACAGCGAGGACCTCTGACCCCTAAAAGATAAAAAATTAATAAGCTGGAAGGGCTAACCTACAAATATTTATTTAAAAAAAAGGTAGTCCCAGAATAGAAACTGCCATAGTGAATGAAGTGTTAGAGACTTCACTAAACCAGGCCTCCGCTAAGGTGGGGGTGACCTGTTTCTTTCCTTGTCACATTTGCCTTTCCTAACTCACAAACAGAGCTAGTTACCCATTTACAGCTGGGTATACTGGAGCACGATGCTATCAGGCTTAGAACCCAGTAACTTGGCCTTGAGAAGCAATCACTCTAACCACTCTGCCAACTGATGCTAACTAAAGGTAGTCCCATAGCAGATACTGCCATAGGGGAGTGAAGTGTTAGAGACTTCACCATACTAGGTCCAGCATCAAGAGGTGGGGTGACCAGTTCCCTTCCTTGTTGCCTTTTCCTTCCCTAACTCAAGAGCAAAGTCAGGTACCCATTTGCAGCTGGGTAGACTGGAGCGTGTTATACACATGAATTGAACCCGGCACCTTAGCTGCGAGAGACCAGCGCTCTAACCTTTCTGTCAATCGGAAACTCTAACTAAACATATACTGTGTAAATAAAAAGAAAGCTTTCAAGAACCTACGTGAACTATTCAAAAATATATGCATAATACAGCTTCCAGTTGTTGGTAATAATAATACAGCTCCCAGTTGTTTGTTAAAATTAGTAATTATTTTCCTAGATCATATGTACAGTTCTACAATGGTCTACAGCTGTTTCTGTTACTCTGTTTGCAATTTGGCATTTCATCTGAGAGCACTACAAAGTATGAACAATTATGTAACAAACCAAAGTAATGTGAATTTCAGTGACATGAACCAGGTAACAGTTAAATTCTGCTTGCTTAAGATATGGCCTAGCCTTTTTTCTAGCTACTTAAAAGAAAAACTTTGTGAAGACGTCTTATGGTTACAAGTTTAATGATTAGCACGCTGGAATACATATAATGTATAAATAAAGCTAGTTTCAAGTAGGTAAGCCAATTACTGAAAGCAAACTATATGCATTATAATATAATTCCCAGATGTCCAGTTAATAGCAATGCTAATAAATATTTTTCTAGCTACATCCATATATATATATATATATATATATATATATATATATATATATATATATATATATATATATATATATATAAATATATATATAATATATATATATATATATATATATAATATCTATATATATATAGATATATATAGATATATATATATATATATATTATATATATATATATATATATATATATATATATATATATATATATATATATATATATATAAAATATATATATATATATATATATATATATATATATATATATATATATATATATATATATATATATATATATATATATATATATATATATATATATATATATATATATATATATATATATAAAATATATATATATATATATATATATATATATATATACATATATATATATATATATATATATTATATATATATATATATATATATATATATATAATATATATATATATATATATATATATATATATATATATATATATATATATATATATATATATATATATATATATATATATATATATATATAGGACCACAACCTTTTATTCAAAATTCAGGAATTGGAAAATCTCTGAAAACTAAGAACTTTTTTTTCTATCATGGGGCATGAGGCATTGACTCTTTTTTTTTTTTTTAAAGGCGTTTTGCCGTGTTGTGGCAATAACATAATCCAAGAAGATGTTCAGTGCTTATGCTGTCATGCTAGTCCATGCACAATATGTAAGACAAGTAATGTGTAGATACCAATGCCAGAGCGTTGCAAACTTTCAGGCATAGTGCAGTCAGAAGCACATGTGTGTTTGCTATTCTCAGATACTTTTGTACTAGTTTTTGTTTGTTTGTTGTTTGATTTTGATTTCATTGTGAAAATGTCAAAAAGAGCTGCAGATGCCCCTTTGGGTAACAGAAGAAGAAGAGGAAGCACTTCTGATTACTGGTAGTGCAGAAAGCGGAGTTATTTAGAAGCTTGATCGTGGTGTGTCTGTGCAGCATCTTACTGAAGAATAACAAATGGGAACGACCACCGAATATGACTCAAAGAAACATAAAGACAAGCTGTTGAAGTTTTACACTGATGGTAATGACCATAAAGTAATGACAATTAGGAAAACTGTGTTTGTTTGCAAGGTTAAGTTAAGTGCCAGTTTTAGGTAGATGGTAAAACTACCAAATGTTTTCTTATAGAAATAATTTTATAAGTAAAAGATAAACTACAAACTACGATCACTGCGGGGGTGGAAAGCAGAAATCAAATAGTTCTGGAAGACAGAAAAAAAAAAAAAGACATGCCTTGACAACATGAGAAATCAGAAAGGGTTCAACAATACACAATAAATGTTCTTATAAGGAAAGTGAAATATAATCAGTAGCAGCTTCTCTAAATGGTAGTCATGCATTCTTCTTCTTTTCCTTTTCGCTCCTTATGGTAAATGAAGCCACCACTACAGCTGGTCAGCTTACAGGAAGCCTGCATGAAGCCAACACTACAGCTGGTCAGCTTACAGGAAGCCTGCATGAAGCCACCACTACAGCTGGTCAGCTTACAGGAAGCCTGCATGAAGCCACCACTACAGCTGGTCAGCTTACAGGAAGCCTGCATGAAGCCACCACTACAGCTGGTCCCCGTGTAGGAACCTGTATCAAAGCACTGATGTACAATTGCAGGGGTAGTTTCTGTAGAAATTTGTTTACATATACTACTCGTCAAAAGTCAAGGGCCACTTAGAAAAACCTTGGTTGAAACCATAAAACAAATCTGATATAAACGTAATTGGTATCAGTCAAAACGGCATTTATTGAATACCAAATTGACATGTCACGTAAAGAAATGGAAACACACATTCAAACGCAATGAAGCTGTGAAGTGTGTCATCCACCTTTTCAAAAGTCTTACAATAGATATTGGACAAATAGACATTTCAAAATCGGGTATGACCACCGTTTGCAGCAAGGCATTCAAGACAGTGTAGACGCATCGAGTCCACAAGGGTCCGAAGAGTATCTTGAGGAACAGCTTGCCATTCCTGAAGCAGAAATGCAGTCAGCTGTGCAACATCCATTGGCAGGGGGTGATTTGTTGACAATCTTCGACCAAGGACACCCCAGAGGTGCTCAATCGGAGAAAGGTCAGGTGAATTAGCTGGCCACACCATCCTGATGATTCCATGTTGCTGAATAAACTCATTCACCACACGAGCTCGATGGGGTCAAGCGTTATCATCTTGGGGTTTGGCATTACCACCTATGGCCTCCAGAGCAGGCTGAACAATTGGTCTCAAGATTTCCTTCTGGTATCTTGGGCCGGTCAAGATGCCTTGGATGATTTAGAGTGGGGTCCTGCCGTGTCTGTAGAAGCCTCCCCAGTCCATGACAGAACCCCTACCATAACGATCCACCTCTCGAATTGTGTCATCAGTAAATCGCTCTCCTGGTCGTCTCCAAACTCAAATCCTGCCATCATTGAATGACACAGTGAAGCGAGATTCATCAGTGAAGAGAACTTGACTCCATTGTTGCCTTGTCCATCGGATGTGCTCGCGACACCAAGCAACACGGGCTCTGCGGTGAGCAGGAGTAAGAGGGATTCTGACTGCAGGACATCGAGCAGCCAGTCCAAATTAATGTAAACGTCTGCGAATGGTGCTTTGACTGATATTAACGTTTAGTTTGTCTCAGCTGACATCTTAAAGTGGAACAAGTCACTGTTCGATGGTGCAGGGCTGACAACAAGAGGTACCGGTCATCATGTCTATTGGTGCATCTAGGGCGACCTGGCCGGTGATGATCCTCCACACTTCCTTTGGCCTGAAATCTCTAAAAAAATTCTTTGGATAGTAGAGTATGACACTGCAAGCCGTCTAGCAGCCTCACGGACAGATAAACCACTTTCAACCCACGCTATAGCCCTCATTCTTTGTAAGGTGTCAAGACTTCTTCTCGGTAGCATGGTTTTTGCAAGTGATGAAACTACCCTAAGTCTGCTGATTGTAAAACAAATTAAGAGTGAACTCTGTTCACGAAAAGTCGCCATTGCAGGTGGAATGTCAATCAGCACGATTACTTCACCTGTTTGGTTGTACGGAAGTTTGAAAAAACAGATTAAAAATGTGAATTTATGGTCAGCAAACCAAATTGCACGTGATCACCATGGTTGTCGGTGAGTTGTTTTTATGCTTAACGTGCATAGAGGACTGCCAGAGGAAGATATTGCACCCATTTTTACTAAAAACTTCCTTCATTTAATCATTCTATGCGCTTATATAAAAGTGTATTGAAAATAATAGGGTGGCCCTTGACTTTTGACGAGTAGTATATGATAATGTTGCCAGCCTCATATTAGTTAGTCGCCTTGTATGACATGCCTTAGGGGCCAGTAGCACTATTCTTTCTTTATCTCCTCAAAATTATATTATGTTTGCACTTATGGAAAATGTATTTTAGCTTGAACATAGTTTTTTTTGTTTTTTTTTTTAAACTTGTGAGCTACTCAGATGGCCAAGGACATTCATAACAAAAGTGAAATAAAAAATTCCCATTTACTATCGCTGCTGTAATAATTAGTTAACTTTTAAAATGTTTTAAATTCACTACAAAAAGGGCTCAAAATACTATGCTCTGTGTTTTTTATATATATATATATCTTTATATTTATATAATAATAATAATAATAATAATAGCCCCTTCAGTCATAACTGACTATGGGAATGCGCCCCTGAGGTGACAGCCCTCAGCTGCTTATTTTCCTGGTGCTCCTTTCGACGTTTTCTCCTCACCTCTGCTTCTTGTGTGAGCCTCTCTTCGCCCAATCTGAGGTGGCGCCGTAAATAGCATCGCCACTTAGTGCGATCAGCAGCTTTATCCTCCCATGTTGCTGGATCCATGTCCAGTGCCCTCATATCTCTCTTGCACACATCTTTGAACCTCAGCTGTGGTCGCCCAACTGTTCTCTTGCCATCTGCTAATTGTCCGTAGAAGATATCTTTTGGGATGCGACCATCATCCATGCGGCGAACATGGCCAAGCCAGCGAAGTCTGCGCTGTCTAAGAAGCGTCTACATACTTTGAAGGCCAGCACGTGACAACACCTCGACATTTGTCACTTTATCTTTCCACGAGATGCCGAGGATGCGGCGTAGACACCGCAAATGGAAGGTATTGAGCCTTCTTTCTTGCTTAGCATAGGTCGTCCAGGTCTCGCTGCCATATAGGAGTGTGCTGGTGACGCAGGCATTATATACCGCAGCTTTGGTCTTCATTGTGAGTTTAGAGTTTCCCCAAACACGCGATGTGAGGCGGGCAAAGGTAGCTGCAGCTTTGCCAGTGCGGCTGTCGATTTCTGTATCCAGTGAGAGTTTGTCATTGATGGTAGACCCTAGGTATGTGAAGTGGTGCACCACTGCCAATTCATAGTTATCGATAGTGATAACTGGTGCAGCACCCACATCCTGACTCAGCACATTCGTTTTCTTTAGACTTATTGTGAGGCCAAAGTCCTTGCATGCTTTAGTGAAGCGATTCATCAAGCTCTGAAGCTCCTGTTGGCTTTGAGTGACGACTGCAGCATCATCAGCGAACAACAAGTCTCTTATAGTGACCCTTCTGATTTTTGTTTTTGCCTTCAGCCTTGAAAGATTAAACAGACGGCCATCTGACCTAGTGTGAAGGCATATTCCTTCAGTTGCATCTCTGAATGCATGTTTCAAGAGTAAGGCAAAGAAGATTCTGAAGAGGGTCGGAGCCAGAACACAGCCTTGTTTAACGCCACTTCGTATATCAAAGGGCTGTGACGTGCTTCCAGCATATTGGACTGTTCCCTTCATGCCGTCATGGAATGACTTTATCATTTCCAGCATTTTAGAAGGGCAGCCTATTTTCAGGAGGATTTTAAAGAGTCCATCCCTACTAACCAGGTCGAATGCTTTTGTGAGGTCTATAAAGGTGATATATAATGGTCTTTTCTGCTCTCTTGATTTTTCCTGAAGCTGGCGGAGAGAGAAGATCATGTCTGTTGTTGATCTGCCAGCTCGGAATCCACACTGTGACTCTGGATATATGCGCTCAGCTAACTTGTGTAGTCGCATTAAGATGACTTTGGCAAAAACCTTACCAACAATACTAAGAAGAGAGATGCCTCTGTAGTTATTGCAATCACTTCTGTCTCCTTTATTTTTATACAGTGTTACAATCTTGGCATCTCGCATGTCTTGAGGAATAGTTGTCTCTTCCCAGCACTGGCACAGCATCCTATGCAGGGGATGTAATAGCGTGCTCTTACAGCATTTGATTAAATCAGGAGGAATCCCATCACTGCCTGGTGCTTTGCCAGAGGCCAAGCTATCAATGGCCTTGCTGAGTTCCTCTAATGTTGGTTCGGCATCCAGCTCCTCCATAGTTGGCAGACTGTTGACACCATCAAGGGCTGCAGGCGTAACGGTATTGTCTCTAGCGTAAAGCTCAGAGTAGTGCTCGACCCACCTCTCCATCTGCTTTCCCTTATCGGTTAGCTTCTCTCCGCTGATGGTTTTTAGCGGTGCCGTCTTACTTTTATGGGGGCCAAGTGCTTTCTTTATACCGTCATACATTTGTCTAATGTTGCCTGTTTGCGCTGCGATCTGGATGCTCTCACTGAGCTGGAGCCAGTAGTCATTTGCACAGCGTCGAGCAGTTTGTTGAACTTTGCTTCTCGTAGCCCTCAGGATCTGTAGGGTTCTGGCACTCGGTGAACGTTTGTATTCATTCATAGCACTGCGCTTAGCTTCAATGACAGGTGCCATCACATCTGATGAAGCATCAAACCAGTCATTTGACTTTGCTGTTTTCTTACCAAAGGTGGCAAGTGCAGTACTTTGAATGGTGTTCCGTAGATGCTCCCAGTTCTCTGTAATAGTATCACCATGCTGAGGGCTACTGAGCACTTTCTCGAAGGTCGCAGTGAATTGAGCGATCATGAAAGGGTCTGACATCTTGCTGGTATCAATGCGTGGTTTCCCTTCATGTCTGACACGATATAGTTTTCTTGGTTGTGCTCTGATTTTGCAGCAAACCAAGGAGTGATCTGTATCACAGTCTGCACTATGGTACGAGCGTGTGGAGAGCACAGACCTGAGGAGTGGCCTTCTGACGAGAATCAGGTCAAGTTGGTGCCAGTGCTTGGATCGTGGGTGTCTCCATGACACCTTATGCTGGGGTTTTGTTTGAAAGTAGGTGTTGGTCACGCAGAGGTCATGGTGGACGCACAACTCTAAGAGCCGTTGTCCATTTTCATTCATCTTGCCAATACCAAACCTGCCCAGACATGAAGGCCATGAAACATTATCGGCACCCACTCTAGCGTTAAAGTTACCAAGGAGAACAAGCTGTTCTTGCCTAGGTATGCTTTTGATAATTGCTGTTAGATTCTCGTAGAACTCATCTTTAGCTTCTGAGGCAGAGTACAGAGTAGGAGCATACACACTGACAAGGGTGATGGGACCTGTGCTAGTTTGCAGGCGGAGCGTTAACAGGCGTTCTGATCCATTCTCGCCTGGTTCAACCATTTTAGTTAGCGATTTTTTGACCGCAAAACCTACTCCGTGTTCTCTAGCTTTATTAAAATCTTTCCCTTGCCAATAAAATGTGTAGTCCTTCTCGCTCACCGTTCCAGAGCCCGCCAGGCGCGTTTCCTGAAGTGCAGCTATATCCACCTGAAGTCGTTTAAGCTCATCATTAATTATGGCTGTCTTCCTTACATCGTTTACATCCTGTAGGTTTTCGGATAGTCCAGTCAGCATAGTCCGGACGTTCCAGCATCCCAATCTGAGAGTTTGCTTATTTCTATTTTTTCGATAATTGCTTGGTGCAAAATTTTCTGTCCACAGTTCGGGTTTGACCCTAATCCCCATGCACCCAATGGGGAAAGCAGACAGTGGCGGGACAACACCTTATTGACTGGGGGCTGCCCAGCTTGAAGCGGGCGGTAGCTGTCCAGTGAGAGCCTAGAACCTCTCCCACTGTTGGAAGTAGCCCCTGGCGCCATGCCCTATGCCAATTGGGCAAAATGCTTATAACCGGTAACTGCTACTTCCCGTGTTTTGCCGACACCTATAGGGTGAAGCTGGAGTGTCCTCTCCAGGGCGCGAGCTTGGGCACAGTTATATGGAGATCAAGCTGTTGCCCATGCAGCATGTTCCCCCTCTCCACACAGCCGGTAGATCCAAAGGAACGGCAGTAGCCGATACAGTTTGGTACCAGCCATGTCGCAGGAGTTGCCAGAATAATGTCGAATCGACATTAGACTGCCTTAGGGACTCCGACTCCGGATTTATCCTCAGGGTTTACTCCCGAAGCCAATTCCATAAATGGATATTCCCGTAAGGCAGCGGTGGTTTGAATTCAGAGTTCCTTCTCTTAGATAAGCTACCAACCAAGGATCACGAGCCCTATCTGCCCGAAGCTGCTGGTTTTAAGGCGCCAGTCGCTCGCCTTTGCCCCTTCTCCCGTCAGTGGAAACAGTTCCGCCGGGCTCAAATTGAGCCACACGTGAAGGCCGGGAGCTGGACTTGGTTGTCAGAGGCTGTTTGAGGCGCGTGCCATAGAAGTATTTTATCTGCAGTGAGAGCTTATCCTCACTACAACTCCCGGCAATAACAACCTTTGGAATATATATATACACCTTTATATACACACACACAGACACACCAGAATCATTCTGGAATATTCTGAAGACATTATTCACTACTCGCATACATGTTTTTGAAGAACATGGAAAAGAAAAATGAAATAAGTGAGTAAATACAGGAGTATACTTCCTATAAATATCTTTTTTAATTAATCTTTTTTTAAAAGAAGAAAACAGACTGCACATTTATACACAAGATATCTCCATGATAGCCACTCAGAACAGTTAAGGAACTACATCTACATCTACTGAACATACACAACTAATGAAAACACAAAAGCATGCTACTCTATACAATAGATAAACAGAATATGTAAATATGCAAACTAGCTGAGTAACGGAAGATCAAACAGAAGACATTAACTTGTTGAATAAAGCAGGAAGAACAAACTATAACAATTTTATAAACAAGGAAAGAAAGAAAAAATGAATATATAAATTACCAAGCTCATGACTACTACTTAGAAAGAAAACAGAATACATAAATTAGTGGATCGAAGAAAAACAGACATCATTATATACAAGCAAAGAAACATAAACAGTACATGTAAACTTGCTGAAAAATAGAATAACATACTAGATAAGTAAAGAACGACAAAACAATACATAAACCGAGTCCCCTAAAAAAAATAAAAAAAACAGAATACATAAACTAGCTCAGTGAATAAAGTAAATAATAAATAAACTAGTAACAAAAAAATAAAGCAGACTATACAAAACTGGTTGAGTTAATAAAGTAAACTAAAAAAAAAAAAACAACCTAGTAACAAAAGATGGAACAGAATATATCATGTAGCTGAGTAAAGTAATAATAACCTGATGGTTTAGCTGATTCTGAAAATGTGAACAAAACGCGTTTTAGAACAAGCAAAAAACTAAGATCTACATTTAACATACATTCCAATGGGAAAAAAAAGGACTACAACTAATAGCATCAAAATCTTAATAAATGCAGTTCATTTTAGCAGACAATATAAGAAAATGGAAAGATATATGAAAATGTTATGACACAAAAAAAAAGATAAAAAAGTAATTGTAGAACAAGTTTCCCTGCATACAAGGACAATTCTTAAGAGAATGCATTCCATACATTCCAAAGATAATTGTAAGAGAATGCATACATTGGTGCCACAGAAAATCTCTGCAGTTTGAATACTATTCCTGCGGCATCATGCTTATGATTAGGCTATAGCCACTACGGTCAAAAGAGTTTTAAAAATTCATGTCTTTTCCCAACAAAGCCCATAAAAATTAATATTCAGAAAAATAACTATTAATTAGATAAATACTACTTTTCAATGGCTACAAAACAGAGGAAGCAATCTAGAATGTCACAGTTTTCAAGCCTCTGCATTCCTGAACCATGCTTTTATTGGATTACTAGTTCAGCATGTTAGATTATTTCACAAAGTCCAAGACTGAATAATGTCTCCATATATGCAGGCTTTTAAACACAAAAGTTACCTATCAGCTTCTCCAGCTCATGTAGTTTCCCACCTTGACAGCAAGACCAAAATATAAGATTATTATTGGGGTCAAATATCCCGTAACTTTATGTACCTGGACACATTTGATATTTGAAGACTTAGATATCAGTAAAAATGCTTTCCAAGGATTTTAAGTTTGCATTATTTAGATAGCCGTACAATGCTTTCCAAAGATTGTGTTACTTAATCTTGCTACCTCATAACTCTTTCTATTCCATGACTTTGTTATGTACCAGGATACTAGTATGATATTTGAGGATTTTGTTACTTAGATAGCTGCATAAAACTTTCCAATGTTGTGTTACTGAACTCTTTCTACACATGACTTTGTTATGTAACTGGATAGTAGTATGATATTTGAGGATTTTGTTATGTAGATATATGTATAAAACTTTCCAATGATTGTTACTGAACTCCCCTTTCCAATGATTGTGTTACTTAACCCTTTCTACCCCATGACTTTGTTATGTACTAGGATACTGGTATGGTATTTGAGTGTTGTGCTACTTAGATATCTGTATAATGCTTTCTAATGATTGTGTTACTTAACTCTTTCTAGCGCATGAGCTGTATGGCAAGCCTAGATATGGTAAATTATTCTTCTGAAAGCCATCTAGTGCATCCGTTTGGTAATAGTCAGATTTTCTCAAGTGTGCATTTTACAAGATAGTGAACAATATTATTTGTTGCATATAAGACTATATGATTTGAAAGTGTTCTCTGCGCAATTAACAATGATTTAATATATATTATGAAATATTTTTATACAAATTATATATACCCGCTTCTTGTTTTAACAACATTCCCCTACGGAAAAATTTGGTATCCATTTTGGTGTGTCAGCTGAAACCTAAAAACTATCTGGGACAGAAAAAGTTAAGATCCTGGTATAAAAATTCTACAGATTATAATTATCTACTTTGCTTTGATACAGATAAAACAATATTCTAGCATTCTGTTACTTACTAGGCAATTGGCAAGACATGCCAGGATTTCATTATCTATTGTCACACTGCTATAATGATTTTCCAACATTTTAATATTACTTGGATAATGCTATGATATTCCAGAATATTTTTACTTACTTAGATACTGTTATTTAAAAAAAAAAAATATTAAAAAACCCTGCTACTGCCATCCTACATGAAAAACTGATACATTAATTTATTTTTTAGAAACCAGTGAAAAAAAAAAAAACAAAGTTACTATTGTGACAATTAAGAAGTACTCACAAGAAGTAATAGGAAGTGGGAAAAAAAAAGACATAGCAATCCTTTTTCACTCTCATCACCCTATATGGCCAACCAATTTTCAGTTCTTAAAGATTCTTGCCATCACTGGGCATTCATTTCTTTTTTTAAAGCTTGCCTGGTCTTGTACTTGTTATAAAGTCTCTGCGTTGGCTTCCATTCAACTGATATGCCTGTCTTAGTCACCTATATCCATTTGACTTTAGGATACAAAATATTAACTGAGACTCCAACATCATGTTTCTACTTTCCATCTGCTTGTGTTAGTATTTTTGACTGGTCCTTAAATTCTTGCCACTATGCTGTTTTTAAAATACTGTAGCTCTGTTAAAGCTTACAGTGCACACCAGGTCTTTCTTCAGCTGTACAGAAATGTAGGCATAATTAACAAAACAGCTGGCTATTTTTGTTCCGTGTGATACAATCTATATTGATAGTGTGTCTCATCACGTAGGTTAGCTACCATTTTCAATTCTATTCAGTATTTTCTTTTGCTATATTGCATTTGCTCAACTGTGTATGAATTGTTGGACTGATCTTTGGCATTCAGATCACACGGGTTTAACAGTGGAACTTGTTTCCAAATAGAAGTTTTGCCTCACTTGGCGAAGCACGCTCCATTCAAACAAGACACAAGGTCCTTCAGTTATATTAGGGCGCATGTCCAAATATAAAAGTCCTTTAGGTCTAGTTATGTGATGACTTGTTTCCTGTGCTGGCTGTTACACATACACACATTCACAACACTCACAGAGGATAGAACAGTCAAACAAACAATAGGTACAGAAATGGGGAGGTTGGGGCAGAATGAGAAATTAAAAAGATAACAGAACAGAGAGAAAGGCGTGAATTAATTCACCTGTCATGATTGCTGCTTGCTGCATAGCCCCAGATGCAACAATCTTGAGAAGACGAGCCACAGTGCTGATCTGTTTGCAAGCATCTGTCAACAAGTCCTGAATCTGTCCAGTAAAAATGCAATTTTAAGGGAAAAAAAAAGTTTTCATGAAGTTATTTAAACAATGCATTGCATTCTCGAAAGTGCTTGCAACTAGGATCCTAAAAACATATCACAACTGCTTTAAAAGTAATGTATTCTGATCTGCCACACATTACCAATTGTGTTCATTTTGAAAGTGGTTTAGACTAGATCAGTTATTGGCAATTTGTCGATCACGACCTACTGGTAGATCACAAAGGTGACTTGGTAAATCTCTGGGTGATGAAGGGGAAAACCAAGAATTTTCAAGCTAAGGACATTCCGGACTAGCTCTCTCTTGCCAGCATCCAGCATTTAAAAGCGTGGTATCCTCAGGATAAAAGTCACTGTTTCCTTGTTTCCACTGAAAACTCAAGAGTAAGCTGACTAATTAAATTTTATTTGTGAAATTCATAAGACAGAAATGTAGTCTTTTATCTCAAATGAATTTATCATTTGGTAAAATATAATTTAGTTTGAATTTTCCATCACTCTGACAACCTCACACTAGTCGTCTTCTAACGACATGCCTCAGGAAGGAGTAGGTCTATTCTTTCTTCATCTCCTCACACAGGAACTATACACGGTAATAGTTACATATCACACATTTTCTGCATTAATTTAATAAAAACTTCACAACTGGAGAATAAATAATGAGACCTTGAATGAAGCAGAATAAGAAAGTATTCTTTTTCGTTTGCTCTCAGGTAATCACATCTATTTCTCTCATAAAATCAGACAGATGTGTCCATGTAGAGATGACAAGCAAACAACAGAACATGCCTTCCAGGAATGTCAGTTCTGTGAGAGAAACAGACTGACAGCTTGGCCTTAGCTGACTCCCTTAAGGGAGAAACTGTATGGTTATAACAGAAGCATGATAAAGATTTCCCATGAAGTATTCCAACATAAACTGTTGTTTTTGTTTTAACGAGCTATCTCAACAAGGCATATAAATGCTGGAGAGTTTTTACATAAGACAACTTTAAACAAACATAAAACAATGTTAACAAATGTTATCACTAAAATTCTTGAGTCAAGATATACAACACTCAGAGCATAAAATCTGTCAATTTCTTCACCTCCTTTCCAAATTTCAGTGGAGTAGCAGCTGCAGATCCTTCTTGAGGAAGTCTTCTCTTGATCTAGACGAAACAAGCGAACAATTATATCCTTTTTCTTTTTCAACAAAAACAAAAAATGACACGCTCACACTCACATTCTTCTTCTTGGATCCTTAACCCCTGACTGACAAAGCAGTCAGTGGCCATTACACCTAGTGGTGTCTTGCAGGGCAACAACAAACTGTCCACACTTTGCTCGGTCGGTGGCCATCCTTCGTGCCGTGCCCCAACTCTAGCTCATGCTTTGCATCTCAGCCTCCACTGTTCTCCGCCAGGCTGTCTTTAGTCTGCCCCTCTTTCACCGAACTTCTGGGGTCCATAGCATAGCAGTTCTAATGATGGTGTCAGGGTTCCTTCTGAGGACATGGCTAACCCAGTTCCAGCGTCTGCCTGCAAGGACCGTGTGCATGCCTTTTTGACTGCACCGTGTAAGCAGTTCCTGGTTAGAGATGGTATTTGGCCAAACAATTTGAAGAATTTTTCTTAGGCAGGTTCTGTGGAAAGAGGATAATTTGGACATTTCCTTTTCTGTTACTCTCCAGCACTCTGCGCCATACAAAAGTACAGAAAGTACGCAATTCTCATATAATCTTAATCTGGTGTTTGTGCTGTACTGAAAAGACACATTAATCACTGTGATATTCAATATAAAAATAGGTGAGAACAAAACTTATGATATATCCTGAATTTTCAGCTGTATTAGGAAATGTACATACTCACCTACTACAATAAACATGTCATATATTTAAAACAATTTGTAAATCCCCATCTTCTGTTACTAACTTTTATCTTGTACACTCATCTATAATATGTGGCTTCAAGTAAAACGTGATAAAGAGGTATACCTTTCTAGTACATGTCCTTGTATCATTGTTACAAGTCTCCAAGTCTTTCAACAAAATGGAGAAGTTGCTCTGCTCCTGCCCTGGCTGAAACAATAAAATAAAATCAGAGTGTCATATAAAAAAAAAGCAACTGTAATTTGATGTCAACTGCTCTTTGTGATACAGTACAGCACTAGCATTTACAACCATCATCATCAAGTGCCAAGCTGACTGGCAAAGCAATGTTGGAGACATTCAAATGACAAATGCGAAAAAGCTCTCATGATCATGATATAAAAGACGACAAACTGAATAAACTGGGTAAAATCCATGTAAACTGTGAATGTTTGGCTGAAGATACAAGAGTGGCTCCTTGCAAAGTTATAAACTTAACCCTTTCCAGTCCAATTCGCCTAAAAACGCCCGTATTTTATCTTTTATCATACAGGCCGATTCGCCTAAAAGCGCCCCGCAACAGGTTGCTTATTTGGTTGCTAAGCGACAACGGAAGTCCCGTGTGTACAAGATTTTGCATGTTTCTGGCAGATAGAGGCCATTTCGAAGTTTGTTTTGATATCAGGCGCAGTTTTTACGTTTGGTGGTTGATTTTTAAAAATTATACTTCGTAAAATGGCATTTCAAGTGATCGAAGAGATGTTGAGTGAGCTCAGAGGGGATAGGTCGGCAGTTTCTGATAACTCGATAATGAATCTAATGAATCTGACATCGATGTAGACAATGAACCAGTTATCGACGATGGCGAAAGTGATGAAATCGATAGTGAAATTGAAGAAATTGATGCAGAAACTGTAACAGTCAAATGACATTGGATGGACAGACACTTTTACTGCTGTGGAATTATTCCAGTTCGATGAGCTCCCAGGACGTCGACATAATGTGTCTGAAGATGCGGTAGCTTAAGATTTCTTCTCATTATTTATTCCTGAGGAATTTTATCAGCAAGTTGCTGATCAGACAAACATTTAAGCTGATGAATGTTAACACTCTTCAGACCGGAAATATAAAAAATCGTTCCAAACGGAACGATGACTTTTAAGGTAAAAAAAGCACATTTATTTTTTAATTTTGACTTCAAATCTATGTTTTATATTTAGAATACATGTTAACAATTATATCTGTGCTAAAAAATATACAGCTTTCACTTAAGTTGACTTTGAAATTACACGCAGAAAAACATAAACACCGCATTTGTCCGTCCACCATTTTGGATATTTTCCGAACAACTCGACTTAACAGATCGTAAACAAAATGCAGTCTGATAATGACCACAATGCATCTAGTGATGTAGATTCCTGTTCTGATGATTATTCAGAGGACTTGGAAACGTCTGATGAGTTGGATGGTGAAATTACAGCTCAGAACAACTCAGATCATCAGCTGTACATGCAAAGGTAATGTTACTTCGTTAACGAAATCATAACAGCTCATTTTGAAAAGCAGTAAAACAGTCGTTTTAGTGGGCTATTGTAGTCAGTATAGCTGCTTTCTGTTTGTTTTTTTAAAAGAAGAAACAAATATTTCACCTTTCAAACAGTTAACAAAGAACTCATGGCACCAGGAAATAAATATAAAGTGGATCGGACTGAATCAGCTGATTTTTCTGACCTCATTTGCCCTGTGTCTCTGCTTTTAAAAATTATTATTTACATCATATGACTTTATGATTGACAGTATTCCTTTGTACGGAAAATGTAATGTGTGTCAATTTTCCTGTGTACACTAAACTGTAACTTTGGATTCTATTGTTGATCTGTAAAAATTAATTTTAAATTGTTCTTCTTGCAGATGTTTTGCTTATGATGGACTTGATGAAGGCCCACCTTCCAACCCTCCACCTTTTTTGTCTGAGAGGGTTCCAGGTCTGCAACTGTCAGAGGTAAGCACCAGAGAAAATATAAAGCAGTTTTTGAGACCCATTGACTTCTTCAAACTGTAACTTTATGAAAGAATGGTTATGAGAAAAGGGTGTTTTCTTTTTGACAGTATATTAGAGACAAGCTAACAAAATGGGGGATGAAGTTATGGGTTCTTGCTGATGCTGTTAGTGGATATACTTTGATGTTTATTTAGGTAGGATCACTGTAAATGGACCATTTGGTTTAGCTTATACTGTAGTTAGTTATGAATCTTATGAAATCTTTGGTGAGTCAAGGATATAGGGTTTATTTTGATAGTTTGTATACATCCAATCAGTTACTGAAGGACTTGTGGAAGTTAGGGGATTGGAGCACATTTCTTAGAAACAGAAAGAGATTTCCAGCTGCACTTTCAAATATAAAGGAATTTGAAAAAAATAGTATCAGAGGTGCAATGAGGTGGGTCGGAGATAAAGAATTACTAGCACTTGTAACAAAAGTATAACACTGGTTTCAAGCATTTACAATGCAAATGGCCATAGGTTTGCTAAGTTTAGAACTAAGCTTAATTGGAATTTTCAAGAACTTAATGTTAGCCAAATCTTGTAAGGGATTACAATATATACATGAAAGTAGTGGACAAGAGTGACCAGCCGATTAACAAGTACAATGTTTTGAGAAAGACCAATAAATATTGGAAAACTCTTTTTTCACTTTCTGGATATTGCTATGGTAGATGCTTACATTTTATTTTAAGACTAGCAGAAAAAACATCCAGATGTAGAAGACCAGCTAGAAATGGTCAGCTAGATTTTACAGAAGAACTAATCCGGAATTGGGGAACATAAGTTTGTATGATGATGCACTACTCGCTTTAAAGCCACCAGTTTTTTCTTGGCACACCATGGACCCCAAGTTTACAGAGACAAAAAGAAAGTGTAAGCTTTGATATCAGATTGCAAAGATTGAAAGAAAAACAAAAGTTAAATGTAAAGTTTGGGATATTTTTTTTAATGTTTTCATGCAGGTAGAAATTGTCTGTCAGAATACCACAAGCCTTAGTAGGAAATATAAAAAGATGTGTTGAGTCTTTATTATGTCACCCTCATAACTGATTTTCTGCCATCAATGGTACCTATACCTTGTAGCGGTATGGCAGCTTGCGTACCCTGACAATCCCCAGAGCTATGCCAGTGGGAGTTTTACTCCTGGTAGGTTCAACCAAGCTGGACTGGTCTGTGTGGGTAGGGGTCAGACAAAAGCTGGTACCCTGGTCCTCCAGGTTGGGGGTTTTAGCATAGGGCTGACACCCCGGTCTATGTAAAAAAAATAATGAAGTTACAGAAACAACATCAAATGAACAAACTTTGCTGCAGGATGGACATTCGGAGTCTGTGGCTCGTATGACTGTCAGTGGTGAAAGCCGAAAGGAAGCCACTGACATGAAAACGGATGTCCTGACCGCAAAACAGGATACAAGAATAGGATTTTGGAATGTCAGGACAATGTACGAGACAGGTAAACTAAGACAGGTCACGGCAGAAATGAGAAACTATAGGTTACACATCCTGGGGATAAGTGAGAGCAGATGGACAGGGGCAGGAAAAGTTAAAACAGCAACAGGAGAAACAGTACTTTACTCTGGAAGAGAGGATGGACAGCACAGCGAAGGCGTAGCCATTATTCTACAGAAAGGGATAGAAAGGACACTACTGGAATGGAAACCCATCAACAACAGACTGATACGATTGAGATTGAGAGGGAGATTCACCAACACTACAATAATACAATGCTACGCACCAACGAATGATAGCGATGAGGAGGTCAAGGATGAATTCTATCAACAACTGCAGAAAGAAATGGAAGACACACCTAGATATGATCTTGTTATAGTAATGGGAGACCTCAATGCGAAAGTTGGTACATACAATATATACAATGAAAGAACAATGGGGAAATGCGGCAGCGGAACAGCAAACGAAAATGGGGATAAGCTAATAAGTTTCTGTAGCATTAACAACCTGGTCATTAGAGGAACACTTTTCCCACATAAGGAAATTCACAAGTTAACATGGGAATCACCAAATGGTCGGGACAGAAACCAGATAGACCACATCATGGTTAACGGTAGATGGAGACATGCATTACAAGATGTGAAGGTAAGAAGAGGCGCAGATGTGGGAAGTGATCACCATTTAGTAGTAGCAAAACTGAAAGTGAAACTAAGAAGGGCTGGACCAACTGTAACTACACAGAAAAGGTTTGACATCAGCAAATTGAAGGACCCCCTTACCAGAAAAGCTTTTGCGGCCGACATTAAGAAACAATATCAATTTGCCAAAAGCCAGGAAAAGACATTGACTGATGATATAGACCAGAATTTCAACACCATTTCAACAGTATATAAGGAAAGTAGCAAATCATGCTTAGGATTCCAGGAAAGGAAGAAGCAAGACTGGATAACACCAGAAACACTAAACACCATAAAGATGAGAAAGGAAATGAAAAGAAAGAAAACAGAAGCGAAGTCCCCCAGGTTAAAGCAACTATATAGCGAACAGTACAGCCAGCTGGACAGGGAAGTTAAACGCCAAACCCGAGCCAACAAAAGGAATTTCCTAGACGATCTTGCAAAACAGGCAGAAGAGGCAGCACTGAGAAATGAACAAAGCACAGTATACAAAATAACTAAATTCATCAGCGGAAAACAAGGTGCAAACAATATTACATTAGTAAGAAATAAGCAAGGAAATCTCATCAAGACAGCAGAAGGACAGGAAACAAGATGGGCAGAGCACTTCAGAGAAACTCTGAACAAGGAAATACCAGAGACACAATTGAATGTTCCTGAGGCTGAAAACGATCTAGATGTAAATACAGACATTCCACGAAAAGAAGAAATCATCACAGCAATCAAAGGGTTAAAGAACGGTAAAGCTCCGGGCCATGATAACTTAAATGCAGAGCTATTTAAGACAGACCCTGAGCTAGCAGCAGAACTATTAGAACCACTATTTGCACAAGTGTGGAAAACGGGGACAACACCATCAGAGTGGAACAAAGGAATAATTGTCAAATTGCCCAAAAAGGGAGATCTTGCAGACTGCAATAATTGGAGAGGAATCACTCTTCTCTCAGTTCCCAGCAAAATACTAGGCAGGATAATTATACAGAGAATTTCAAAGGCAGTAGACTACAAACTGAGGAAAGAACAAGCAGGATTTAGAAAGAACAGAAGATGTGTAGACCATATATTCACTCTCAGGAACATTATAGAGCAGTGCTCAGAATGGCAAAGACAGCTTTACATAAATTTTGTTGATTTTGAAAAGGCTTTTGACAGCATACATAGGGACAGTTTATGGAAAATACTGAGAGCTTATGGAATTCCAAGCTGCATAGTGGCAATCATAAAAAGCCTCTATGCCAACTTTACGTGTAGTGTTGGGCAGAGCAACCTAACCTTCGAGGTGAAGACAGGAGTACGACAGGGATGCCCCTTATCAACCACTCTTTTTTTAACAGTCATAGACTGGGTGATGCGCCAGACAACAGAGGGCAGTCCAAGAGGAATAAGATGGACTACATTTTCTACATTGGAAGATCTGGAATATGCAGATGACATTGCACTGCTGGCACATTCACATCAACACATCCAGGAAAAAACGGATAGACTTAATAAATTTAGCCAGCAGGTGGGCTTGAACATCAATTTAAAGAAGTCTGAGGTCATGACGCTCAATGTGAGCAACCCTGAGCCCATATCAGTAAGGAATCAGCAATTGGTACAGACAGATACCTTCACATACCTAGGAAGCATAGTAACACCAGACGGTGGGGCAGGCAAAGACATCAACATCAGAATGAATAAGACAAGAACAGCCTTCTTTAGCCTAAATAACATCTGGAAGTCCTCCCAATACAGCACAAGCACAAAATTAAGATTATACCAGAGCTGCGTGCTTTCTGTGCTTCTCTATGGTGCGGAATGCTGGAGAGTCACAGAGAAGGAAATGTCAAAATTGTCCTCTTTTCACACAACATGCCTAAGAAAAATTTACCGAATCTTTTGGCCAAATACCATCACTAACCAAGATCTGCTTACTCGTAGCAAGTAAGAGGACATGCACACCATCATAGCTGGCAGACGCTGGAACTGGGTTGGTCATGTCCTCAGAAGAGACCCCGATGCCATCACAAGAACAGCTATGCTTTGGACCCCTGAAGGAAAGCGAAAGAGAGGCCGACCAAAAACAACCTGGCGGAGGACTGTGGAGGCTGAGATGCAAAGAATGAACCAGAGTTGGGGCACTGTACGAAGGATGGCCACCGACCGTGCAAAGTGGAATCAATTTGTTGTTCCCTACAAGACGCCACTAGGCGTGATGGCCACTGACTGCTTTGACGGTCGGTGGTTAAGGATCGAAGAAGAAGAAGAAGAAGAGTCTTTATTATGTCACCCTCATAACTGATTTTACTTATGTGTTAGTGATCATACAGTGTTACACTAGAAATATGTCTACTGAAGCCATATTTCATTATTTTAGCTAAGATGTTGCAGCTACCTATAATAACTGTAATGTATTCAGTGGAAGATTTCTTTTTTTGAATATTTTTTTTGGAAAAGCCTAGTTATGTAACATTTCAAAAATTTGCATAATTTTATTATTTAATGTTGAATTGTTTTGGAAATGTAACATATAATGCAGAAATGGTCAGACTACAATAAAATATGACTGTTGTTAATTGTTCTGATAATACTTTATTTTTTTCATCTTTGTGAAATATCATGTTTATAATGTTTGTGTATTTTTCCTGTTGACTTTCCTTTAATTTTTTAAAACTCACATCAATATAAATTTTAAAAATATTAATTTTTCATCTAAATATGGTAGTCTGTTCAATTACAAACAATTTGATGTATAACACTCTTGGGTAGACTTCAAATTATAATGTATCAAGGAACATTAGGAGTCAGATATGTCAGAGTATGAGAAAATGATACAAAATATCAGGTCTGAAGAGAGTTAAGCAAAGAAAGGGACAAGGGATTCATACTGGCGTGCTGCTTGTATTGAAGTAAAAAAATTCTTCTACATAAATGTCATGTTTGGAGTGTGCATATCCTGCCTGAAATTGATTTGTTTTGGTCCCTTGATCCAAGATTGAGAGTTCCAGGTGTTGCTGATGTAATGGCCAAAAACAGGCTCAAGAAAATTAACCAGTACCTGCATTTAAATGACAGCAGTCATGCAGTTCCCAAAGGACAGCCTGGCAACGATCCTTTGTTCAAGATACGCCCACTACTGGACCTCATCCTTGAAAATTACTCCAAGAATTATTACCCAGGCAGAGAACTAAGCCACCCGTGTGTTACCGGGGCCCGAAAGGGGAGCAAAGAATAGTAACACTGCACCCTACCACGCATGTCGTAAAAAGCGACTAAGGAGGGTATGGGCATGGGGCTGTTTACCCCATCCCGTAAAAAACTTCGCACAGTGGGCTGATCACCTGCTTGCCAACCAATCTGATTACGGAAACAATGATAGATTGTTTGGTCTGTTTTTGTTCCACAAAGACGCCACTAGGCGTGGTGGAAACAGCGATAGATCGATCAATTTGTTGTTGCCCTAAGACGCCACTAGGCGTACTGGCCACATACTGCTTTGCCAGTTGATGGCTAAGGATGGAAGAAGAAGAAGAAGAAGAGAACTAAGCACTGATGAAGCAATGATCAGCTTTAGTGGTTGACTTTACTTTAAACAGTATATTAAAGCTAAACCTTCTCCTTGGGGAATCGAAGTCTGGTGTATTGCTGACCCTCACAATGGATACATGTGCAACTTCGTTTTATACAGGAAAAATGCAAGACCCAATGCCACATGGCCTTGGCCATCATGTCATCTTCAATGTTGGTAGCCAATTTTTAGACAAAAGTCACCATTTTTATTTTGACAACTATTTCGCAATTGTGAAACTAGCGGAGGATTTATTATTGAAAAACACACATTCATGTGCGACAATTCATACTAACAGAAAGAGATGGCTGTTGCGTTTAGAAAAACTGAAAAGGGGTCAAGTGAGAATGGTACAGAAGGGAAATTGTCTCGCTACAACTTGGTGTGATAAACGCCAAGTGTCCACCATCTCAACAAATGCAGATGCCAGCATGGGGACTGTTTTGCGGCGAACAATAAATGGACCACATGATCTGCGAATTCCTGAACCCATACTCACTTACAACAAACATATGGGTGGTGTGGATTTTGCTGACCAGTACAGATCATACTACCATGTTGGACGCAAGTCCAGGAAATGGTGGCGGTATAGTCTATGGTTCCTTTTCCAAACTGCAACGGTCAATGCTTCGTTGTGATGAAGGAGACGAAGAAAGCTGGTGGCACCAAGGAGAGATGTAATGATCCATGCGTTAATCATCTCGTTTAGGCTTGATGTTCTTGATAGCTTTTGGATAAATTTACAAAACGCAACAGGGTTCCTGATGTTGTTTCTGCTGCGGCTCAATCAAAACCAACATCAAACAAACATGAACTTATCAGACTCTTGGGCAGAAAAAAATGTGTCCAGTGCAGCAGAAATTTAAAAAAAGCTGACACTGGTAGAGCTTCAGAGACAGTTTTTGGATGTAAATTTTGTTCTGTGCGTTTATGTAAAGGTGTCTGTTATGCACAGTTTTATGAAAACCTGTAAATAATGTATACTTACCTTTTGTCATTCGTGACTACGTAAAAAAATTTATGACAATTTTTTTTTTTTAATGTTTCAAGTTTTTTTTTAATTGCAAAAAACATTATAATGGGACACTTAAATATACAGGGGTTGAAGTATATCCATTTTACTGTACAAATATATTTCTTTTTATGTTATTTTGACTTTGTATATTTTGTAAATAATTTTTTTAAAACAGTAGTAGTTTGAAAAAAAGAGTTATGTCCCTTTGCCATGTCGCTCGGGGTAGAAATATTAGCAGTCACCTCGGACTGTAAAGGGTTAAACTCCATGAGGACACCACATTTTTTTTGTTACTGTTATGACAGTTATAAAGAAATATTATTTGGAACATTATATTCCTGTAAACAGATAAATTAAAAATATACATAATTAATGATGGCATAGAACATTTAGCTGGAGAAAATATTCCACTATAAATGTTGTACTGATGCCTGTAAAGTAAACTTAACATTTCAACGCCACATTAATATTGCGATCAGAGAAAACTTTGTTGCTATTTTCAACACAGAGTAAAGATGATCTTATGCTAGTTATTGTAGCATAGGTCAGCATATCAGCCAGACTTCTTCTCATTACAAGGGGATTGACATAAGTCTTGGGCCTGACCATGAAGGAGTCACAGGAGGAAGATGAAACTTGGCACATTTAAAGCTCATCATATTTGCACTGAATGTGTAAAGTACGCGTTTGTTTCTTCAATGGGTTTTCCTGCTACGGTGCACGGCGCAATGTACCCTATTGACCGGATCTGCTGCTCCAAAGATTTGACAAAACAATGGAAAAGAAGGAGGCCAGAGCTGTGATAAAATTTCTGATGTTTCAGGGAAAAACACCTACAGAAATACACAGATGGAACCAGTGTTTCGTGATTCTTGTCCTTCATATACTTCGGTAAAAAAACTGGTGTCAACAGTTTAAGTGCGGCCGCTCAAACGTTGCTGATCTGCCAAGATCTGGTAGACCAGCCTCAGAGTGCAACGATGAAAATGCAACAAGAGTGAAGAAAATCATTGACCAGGATCGAAAAATGACAATTGTGGAGATAGCTAGTAGAGTAAAACTAAATGAAAGAACAGTTTATAGAATTTTACACAACAGACTGAACATGAGAAAAGTGTGTGCACACTGGGTTCCGCGACTGCTGACACGTGAACAGAAGCAAACGAGGGTAAATTGCTGTCAACAGTTGCTCAAAAAGTGTCAGTCAACAAATTTTTTGGAGACCATGGTGACAGTAGATGAGACTTGGGTACACCATTATGACCCCGAATCCAAAATTGCCAGCATGCAATGGTAAACCTCGGGCTCCCCAACACCTGTCAAGCCGAGGGCGCAGAAATCTGCAGGAAAAGTGATGCTGACTGTTTTTTGGGACGGCAAAGGTGCCTTTCTGAAAGATTATCTGCCTCGTAGCAACACAGTTAATGGACAGTACTATGCAGATCTTCTCACAAAACTAAGAAAGGTTGTGACCAGGAAACGAGGGATAACGCGCACTCAAAATCTTCCTTTGCTTCAAGACAACGTGCCCTCTCACAAAGCACGGCTTGTGCAGCTAGCAGCCAACGATTTGAATATTGAAATTCTTCCACACCCACCATATTCTCCAGATTTGGCTCCATCAGAATTTTTTCTATTCCCAAATCTTAAAAAACAGCTAAAAGGAAATCATTTTGACAGCGATGAAGAGGTTATACTGGCATGCGATGACTGGTTGTTTGAAAAATAGGGTGTTCTACTCCCAAGGTCTTTTCAAGGTCAAGCAGAGATGGCAGAAGTGTGTCAATTCAGACGGTGGCTATATTGAAAAGGAATAAACATTATACAAAATTTCAGCTCTCTGTGACATGTCCTTCATGGTCAGGCCCAAGACTTATGTCAATCCCCTTGTACATGCTATACAGAACTTAGCTAAGTGTATTTCCCAGAAGTCTCTGAAGAGACAAAGATAGAATAGGCTTACTGAACCCTCAGTACAAGGTGACTAATATGTGGCTGTGTATGAGGCTGGCAACCTCATCACGTAAAACAAACTGCCACAGGAACCACTGCTGCACGGGGGAACCACCTACTGTGGTGGCTCTGTCATTCATTCATAACCCTCCACTCCCAAAGGAGCATAGGCCTTCAACAAACACATGCCAAGTCCTCCTGTCACGTGCCATCATCTCAAGTTCTTTCCACGTTCTCCTTATCATTTTCACCTCTGTTTCCAGCTCTCTTCTCCATGTGCTTCTTGGTCTACCTCTGCTTCTCTTGCCCTGGGGGTTCCAGAACAAGGACTGCCTTGTAATGCTATCAACAGGTTTCCTCAGTGTGTGTCCTATCCATCGTCTTCGTCTCATCTCTTGTTCCACTGGCACTTGTCTAGTTCTTGTCATCAGTTCCACGTTGGTAACCTTGTCATACCATTTTAATCCCTCTATTCTACGCAAGCACCCATTTATGAAAGTCTGTAGCTTTTTGGTAGTTGTCTTTGTTGTTCTCCATGTCTCAGAGCCATACAATAGGACTGACTTCCCATTTGAGTTGAAGATTCTTATTTTCGTGTTGGATCCGATTTCTCTTGATCTCCATATATTTCGAAATGCAATGAAAGCTCCTCTTGCTTTTTGTAGTGGTGGCTCCGTGCTCCACAACAAAAATGATGATGATACAGAACTTACCAGTAGCAGAATTTTCAGTCTCACAATCTCAGTGGGAACTAAGATGGTTTGGCCATGTCTGCAGAATGGAAGATCAGCTACCACGACAAGCATGGGAAACAAAGAGCCAGGGATCCAGACCCCCAGAGTCCGCTGGGAGGACAACATTAGACAATCTTTGAAGGACCAAGGACTAGAATGGAACCAGGCCAGGAGGAAGACAGCCGATAGGATTGTCTGGCGCTCTCTCTTTCAAACCTCTACACCTCACGGTAGAAGGGGAACAACTAAGTAAGTAAGTAAGTAAATAATCTCAGTGGAGATAGCATCACAAATGATGATGATACAGAACTTACCAGCAGCAGAATTTTCAGTCTCGCAATCTCAGTGGAAATAGCATCACAAGCACTCAGCACAACACGGACACCATTTGCCATCATGTGTGTGCAGTCAACACGCTCATGGGATAGGTGTACTGTATACAGTTGCTGCAAATTTCAGTAACAAGAAAATGAGTGACGGCAACTGTAGTATATGGTAAAAAAAAATAATAATACAAGTAATATTAAAGGTCCAATACTGTGGAAGTCAAACAACCAGCATACCTCCAAAGATTTATTAAAAGTGTTCTAGTTATTTGACATTTACAGTTTCAGATAAAACTGTTTGCAGCAGGGCCCTGTGTAGCTCCTGAGACATACAAAGAATAGGACTTCTGGACCCTTTGGCATGTTGTACAAGGCGACTAATACGACGTTGTGAATGGGGTTACAACCTCATCATGTAAAATAAACTTCCACAGAAACCTCTGCTGTAAGGTAAGGTAAAGGATCCCGTTACACGCCCATTGAGGCATATTGGGAATATGGTGTTAGGCCCATATTTTCTTGACCAAAATGAAGTAGTTGATAAAGGGCATCTCTGTCGTACACCTGTCTTCATCTCAAAAGTTAGGTTGCTCTGCCCAACACTATATGTAAAATTAGCATAGAGGCTTTTTATAATAGAAACAATGCAGCTGGGAATTCCATAAGCCCTCAACATTTTCCATAGGCTGTCCCTGTGTATGCTGTCAAAAGCCTTTTTAAAATCAACAAAGTTAATGTCATTCTAAGCACTGTTCTATAATGTTCCTGAGGGTGAATATATGGTCTGCACATCTTTTATTTGGGGCTGGGTTGACCCAGGAGCCGTTAGTGGCCTAAAAAAATCCCACCTCATCTGGGGATCAAACCATAGACCACTGAGCTAGGAAGCCAGTGCACTAACCACTATGCTACCGTGGCTCCCTCTGCTGTAGGAGTACATAAATGTTTTTATGCAGGCTTCCTGCAAAGGGATCAGCTATAACGGTGGTTCCATGCTCCATTAGGAGTCAAAAGGAAAAGAACAAGAAGATGATGTATGAAGGTAATCAAATCATTACTTAAATAGCCCAAATTTTAATTATGCAAAATCAACAGTGAAAAATATTGACAAGAGCCAGCAAAGGACTAAAAGAAGCTATAAAGGATTCTATTAGAAGAAATCGAATAGAATAATAAGCAACAAAAGTGGTCTCATTACTGAAATAGAAAAAAAGATTCTTATTACCAAGGATAATCAGACCTTAACATAAGGTGAATATAGCTGCATCTACATTACAATGCGGCACTTTGTTTATGATTGTTATTTGTATGTTATGTAATGCAGATATGCTTCAGTATATAACGTGCTACTGCTATACATATAGATATCATAATGATATAATTTGGTTATCAGTATTTACCTGGAAAAAGTTGATAGACTTCTCCAGCAGGTCAACAGACACAGTCTCATCCAACTGGAAAAATGAAACAAGATGAAAAATTAAAATTAAAATATGAAAAAAGATTGAATAAAAAAAATAAGAAATTTAACATGAATTTAAAAAAAGAAATTTAACATGAATATAAAATAAGAAATTTAACATAATGTCTGAATAAAGATCAAATAAATTAAAGAATAAACGCCATAAAACAACAGACATGAAACAAAATATGAAACTGGGATATTAAGAATGGGATGTAAGCATATGAATTACTGTAATACTGTAAGAACAGATAGTTGTTAGCCATCAGGCACAACAAATAATGATGATAATAAAACAACACAGAATGAACCCTCAAAAATGCCTGCTAAACTAATAGAACAAATAGTTTAAAACAGATCTTCAGTTACGAAGAAATAATATAAAGAATTAATACAAAACCATGTAAAGCATTTAATCTACAAATATGAAAAAAAAAAACCTCTCTGTGGAACGAAATTTAAACTGTAAAATAAACATAAGCAGTCAGTAAATAATTTCTGTCATTCCTTAAAAGAACTCTGGGTAATCAGTAGACAGTATTCTTTTATCCAAAATCCTAGGGGGACAGCTTTGTTTTGAAAACCAGATTTTTTTCGGTTTCCAGATGTCACCCTCACTCAAATTGCACTACGAAAAGTCCTAAATAGCCCACAGTTGCCCAACTTGTGATAAAAAGTAGCCCAAAGTTGCCCATAGAAACTTCTGATTTTCAGAATATTTCAGTTTTCAGGTGTTGGGATAAAAAGATACAGACTTGTACTATGTTATGGATAAATGATCAGAATGTAAATACCAAGAAAATATCTGCCTGAAACTTTGTAGATAATATTGCGTATTTGTAAGATAGTAAAGTATTTGCTTGCAACTCCTATGATAATTTTGTGTGAAGGACGGGCAGTCTTTGACTTCAACATGTAATAATCAAGTAAGTCATCCTTAGCCCCATGTAGTTCTCTGGGGTATCTGAGGAAACAGGGAAAGAACAGGACTACTGGTCCCCCCATAAGAGGTGTCTAAAATAAGGTTAAGCATGTGACTGGCAGCATCACCATGAAGAACAAATAGCTACATAAACTAACGCTGCAAGAGCATATGAATGCCTTGATGCAGGTTTCCTGCAAGGAATTCAGCTGTAGTGATAGCCCTATGCTCCATATAGAGCCAGAAGGGAAATGAATGAATTTGTCCTTTAGGCATCTTTGGGATTCTATTGGATGTGGTCATCAACATTCAGAGCCCATGAACGAAGAGAAAAAAAATATGCAACTCAGTGTATGTCACATGGCTGTCCATGTACATGTTTCAGAGTTTCAAAAAATGACATCTGGTTTGTGCTGCTGTGCTTATTTGTGAAACTGTTAAGTTAATTTATGGCAGTTTGCCCTCATTGCCCAACAAATAAACAGAAAAATAAATGTACAGACAGCTGGCTCAAATGCCTGCAAAGTCAACAGTCACGAGCCCTTCATCACTCCGCAAATAGATTTTTAAACTGTTTATATCTATCTAATAAATCCTACCATCAGTGAACTAACACGTGAACAAAATTTCAGGCAAGAAAGGGGTATTTAATATAAATTTATGTCACATGTAACTTTTAAATGTTCACAAATATTCTATACACTACACAAGAGTAATTTATTTCATAACTATGGGATTTTATATTGTTTGACTTGCCTGGTCCTTTCGAAGAAGATCAATGAAGTAATCTACAGATTTTTCATGAGCTGTCATTTCAGGAAGCAAAGTTCCTATTTTCAAGAACAAGTCAGTGCTACAGCTGTTCAAGGCGCTGAAAAATATATAGACATAATTGCGATACAGTATTCACTCGACCCACTCAGGAATTATAATTTTATGCATTTATACATTCAATATTTTAACAGACATTCTGGTCAAAGTTCTTTCACATGAAACTGTTAACAATAGCTTTGTGAAACTGTCATCAGCGAGGTGTTTAGTAGTGTATTAATTGCTTTCTTAACTCCCCGCAAAGTCTGTATGTTGCATGAAATCATATGACTTCTTGAGATGGTGAGTGAACACTGACACTTGCAGTGTAATATGCTACTTGTTCCAGTCTTGTTTATTAATGATTCTCATGATGTTAATGCTGAAGAATCTTTTATTATGGTGTTCTTTTACTTAATGTGAACTGATATGACATAATGTAGTGAGATATGACAGTGTCCACACATGAGACACGTTCATGAACAATTCTTAACACATTTAGACCCATGCTGACCATCTCAAAATTAGAACAACCTTTACAGAAAACATGATGGTGATTGATCAAATGGAGATGGTGTGTTATCCCCTTTTATTACTGTGCCCCTTTCTCTCATTGTTATGAACTCTGACAAAATATGGTCTCAAAATTAAAATCATAATGCTCAAGTTAGGTGCCCTTAATTCTTATCTGATTTCGGTTAAACGTGAAAACATTTTTTGGGGGCAAAATCTTAAATATAAACATTCATCGAAATCAGTCCCATAGTTCTTGAGCTGTTTCTTATGATGGCCCGAGTAAAATTAGCAGTGCTAGCGAATGCACTAAAACAATTATTCACATTTTATTTTTAAAAATAAATATGAACTTATCTGATGCAATTACAAAAATGATAAGGCTTACCTCTCATATTGTTTCATGACTCCTTGAAGCACATTTAGCAGTAAGATCAAGTGATTGCCAAAGCTGCACTGCTCAGCCTTGTGACTCTTCAGAACATGATCTCGTTCAATTTTGTCAGTGATGTCAAACTGAAATAAACCAGGACAAAGTAGTTTTTTTACCTCTAAATTCTACAATACTTAAAAAGGTTATAAATCTGTAAACGAAGAACAGAAGCTGAGAACAGTACAGTTGCAGAACACCTCAAATAACAACAAGTGCTAGTCAGACAATACTGGAAAGGTTTTTCTTTTAAGTTTTTTATGTGTGGGATGCACAGCTCACTGTACACGCTGATGCGAGGACAAGCTTGCACCATGACTATGAAGTACTTCACTTTATCTGACCATGTTTGGTATTATACAGCAATGTTGACATGGCTGCTCTGCTCTCTATTTCCACAACAGAAGAACAGTATGCAGTAATTACATTTCAGTGGGCTGAAGGTGTTCCAGAAGTGGAAATCTATGTCAATGTGTGACCTATCCAGAGCCAATGTCTGTTCCTCACCTCTTTTACAATGGTATTTGTCTAGTATTTATTTCCACCAGCTCTACACCTGCCATACCTTTTCAATTCTTTTCTACGCAAGGACCCATTTATGGAAGTCCATTAACTTCGTGGCAGTTACTTTTGTTGTTCTCCGTGTTTCAGTGCCACACAAAAGGACTGACTTGACATTTGATTTCATGTATTCTTATTTTTGTGTGGAAGTTTGCAAATCCTGCAAATTCAACATAAATGCTGTACATACGGCTTCTTTTAAAGTTTTATTAATTGAACTTAGGATTCATTAATGCCTGGTCTGCTTCTTTTTTCCTCTTCATGTACCATGCCTGATGGTGAAGGCGATCATGTTCCCCCTACAACTTCCTGTCTACAATAATGTTTATCAATCTGTTGCAGGTTTCTTTCTATGCCATGTCAATCTTTCCAGTATCTTCTTTGTTGCCCATAATCTCTCTTTCCTGTCATCACGATATATTCCAGCTTCTTTCCTCTCATGACATACCCAAAGAAAGTGCACTCCTTCCTTCTAATGTGAGTAATAATCATCCTTTGCATACTGGCTTCTTTCAGGACTCTATCCACTCAATCTGCAGGACAAAATGTCTAAATGGGTAGGACCACATCTCACCTTGTCTTTAAGCTGTGAGGCAAGCAGCTCAGCCTTATTAATGATGCGAGGAATCATGAGCAACAAACATAGGGCATCATGGTCACCTGTTCACATCAAGCAACATGTCACTAAACAATTATAATTTCTGCTATGTACAACATGTGTCTGTCTATACAACAAAAAACTTTCTATTGTGGTTTTAATAACACACGCAAATATAAACTTGAATATGCTTACATATACTGAAATTGAAAAGCAATTTTATATTTCTCACGATTTACAACATTTTAAAACAATTCAAAGATTACTTGGGTTATTACAATGGGCTATTTTTCTTTGATCCTTAGCCACCAACTGTCAAAGCAGTCAGTGGTCATCATGCCTAGGAGCGTCTTGTATGACAGCAACAAAATGCTTCCACTCTGCTCGATCGGCGTCCATCCTTTGTGCAGTGCCCCAGCTCTGGTTCATTCTTTGCATCTCAGCCTCCACAGTTCTCCGCCAAGTTGTTTTTAGTCGGCCTCTCTTTCATTTTCCTTTAAGGGTCCATAGAATAGCTGTTTTTGTGATGGCATCGGGGTCTCTTCTGAGGACGTGGTCAACCCAACTCCAGCATCTGCCAGCTATGATGGTGTGCATGTCCTCTTGGTTGCTCCAAGTAAGCAGTTCTTGGTTGATGATAGTATTCAGCGAAAAGATTCTGAGAATTTTCCTTAGGCAGATAGTGTGGAAAGAGGACAATTACGACATTTCCTTCTCTGTTACTCTCCAGCATTCTGCACCATAGAGAAGCACAGAAAGTACTCAGCTCTCAATAATCTTAACTTGGTGTTTGTGCTGTACTGAGAGGACTTCCAGATGTTGTTTAGACTAGCAAAGGCTGTTCTCACTTTATTCATTCTGTTGTTGATGTCTTTGCTTGTTCTGCCGCCTGGTGTTACTATGCATTCTAGGTATGTAAATGTGCCTGTCTGTTTCAGCTTCTTCTTACTTATTTTTATGGGCTCAGGATTGCCCACACTGTCATGACCTCCGTCTTCTTTAAATTGATGTTCAGAACCACCTGCTGGCTATACTTATTCAGTCTATCTGTTTTTTCTTGAATATGTTGATGTGAATGTGCAAGTAGTGCAATGTCATCTGCAAATTCCAGATCTTCCAATGTAGAAAACATTGTCCATCTTATTCCTCTTTGACTGTCCTCTGTTGTCTTGCAAATCATCCAGTCTGTGACTGTCAAAAAATAAAGTAGTTGATAAAGGGCATCTCTGTCGTACACCTGTCTTCATCTCAAAAGTTAGGTTGCTCTGCCCAACACTATATGTAAAATTAGCATAGAGGCTTTTTATAATGGAAACAATGCAGCTGGGAATTCCATAAGCCCTCAACATTTTCCATAGGCTGTCCCTATGTATTGTGGTGAAGTGGGATGTTATAAATATTTATAGGGGACTTAGTGTACTGACTGAGATCAGCTGTGAAGGTATCTATATCTAATAAGAGTAGTGTATTATAGATAACCTTACTTGCTGCCACATATGTATACCTCAGTCAGAATTATTCTGGAATAGTGTGATGACTACTTTATATGTCTAGGGTATGTGTATGATGAAGTGTAAGTCATAACAACAACAGAAAGATAAACAATTTAATTTATTCCACCACACTTGACAACACTGTGACACTCACATACATAAAACACTCTACGAGGATATCTTAAAGGAGTCACTGATAACTTTTCAAATAACAATATGTATTCAGTGCTGTCATGAATGTATATGTGTCCTGATTCAAATACAAAGGGAACCAGGAATCACAATCAATTTTAATTACAAGTTATATGTACAGAATTTATTAATATGAATCTTGTAGTGACATATATTATTAATAGTATACTATGTGTGTCAGTTGTGTAGTAGTAATATGAGGTAATACTGGTTTTGTTTTGTTCAAGCTCTGTTGGTATTTGTCATCATGACTTCAATAGTTTGTTTCTATTGGAACTAGTATTGGAGATGTTCTCAGTTCCTGGTATTAAAACAATTAAATTCCCCTCTTAATTTTATTTTACAATGTCATTTTAAGATGGGGGTACATAATGTTGAGCTCCATGGCCACACTCTCTTATCTTTCGTGATGACTGCAGTAAAAGACTCCTCTGCTCGATTACTTTAATGAGTTCTGGAGCCACCCCACTGGTTGCTATATGGACCAAGGAGTATGCTGTCCACCTCTGGCTTCAGCAAAGCTCTGACCAGGTGCTGCTCAATAACTTTAAGACCACGGTCCCTGAAACAAGAAGGTTGTACCTTCTACGTCAGAACTAATTTATACTCTATTTCTACACTGAGCACAATACATCACAAACATTGAGTTCAGAGCGTTAGGCCAACTGTCAGCTTCATCTGAAATACTTTATACCAGTATTTCCCTCCCTAATGGTTACTCGCCTCTGCAATTCCAGCATTATTTCTTTCTAGTCAATAATCTAGGTGTCAGTGTACTGTTTGGCCATTCCATGCAGTTTTACTTTCCTCCGACACCTTCTGTTCAGGCTGGAGCACTATAGGCTGTACATCATGTTCGCTACTGAACTACACATATATACAGACATAAATTATCAATTTACATTCAATTTTCATTAAAAGATATTGAATATTTCAAGCTTACCACAATTCATGGAAATAATAAACAGTTTCGTTGACTGGCAATGAATATAGCACAACTCCGATCTGCCGATGTCCCAGGCTTTATTTTATAAAAAATATACACTGGTGCTCAACGCACTGCTTCTTAGTAGGTTTATTACAAGATGTGGCAAGGAACAGACGCTCTGAATTGAGTATATTCGCAGCTCTACCCAATCAAACCATGTCTACACATCTTTTCAAAAAAATACCCCTTTTCACGTTTCCCCTGACAACACAAGATAGTATTTATAGCCCGACCAATCGTGTTTAGTCTTACATTTGTTGCGCTCCAATCAAATAGGAGTTAACATGGTAGGCTATTTCCGTAACGTAATGTTTTTTTCAAACACGTTATAAAAAAATTTTATGAGCAGAAATGATTTCATGCTGTCAGGCACCCCCACTATTTTATTTTGGCCATAACTTGGTAATTCCTAGACTATTTGCGTAACGTTTTACATATTCTTTGTCAGCAAACCCTAAGGAACCCAAATATACGAATTTAATGGAGCCCATATGCATTTTCTTCTAGGATAGTCGTGCTGTTACTACCTTCTCACTTCCAAACTTGAGGGTGTCTGGGTACTGTCATGTTTTCAAACGTAAACCGGTATAATGTCATAATTCCCAATAAGCGTTTTTCAGGATTTTTAAAACCTAACTCTGGTATGGGTAGTGAATTTTATCACTGTCGATTTGAAAAAAAAAAAAAACAGTGCTTGTGGCCTTACACGCGTGATGGCAGCAATTGTGTATCGCGCGACGCGTGTTTAGTATTGCATGCTTCCTGCCTTCATTCGCCCCTCTCTTTCTCCTGCTTTATCTGTCTTTTAGTTACGCCGTGTATGGAATGAATGAAATATTAAATCTAGGTCATTGATCAGCTTGCGTATCTCAAGGTTTTTCCAAGAAATACAGTACACGTTTCATTGAAGAAAGCGTGCAGCGACACAGTAGGCTTTTACTATCAACGTGAAAGCGTTACAATTTGCCGACGAAGTAGAAAACAAGGGGATTTTGAGTACAGTCATTGTGACAGCACTGTTCTTTTACCATTTCTCTTTTCTTTTATTAAATTTATTTGTTAGGCTTTACATTTACCTTTTAATTTATATATGTGGATGTAGAATTTCACGACAAATCCTCCCCTCTTAAAACAGACGTTATACGTCAGTCTATAATTCTACATACACATAGAGAAATTTATGTCTATGCCTGGTGATTTCTTTGATTTTCATCGCACGGATGGCGGCTTAAAAAATCTACATCAACGTTTCTCTAATTTTATTTTGCTCATGGATTAATGCAGGTGGGTCAAGTCAAAGTAAGCACTACTGACGAAGGTTGCCTCAGACCTCTGCAATCCAAGAATCCATTTCAGATATGTTACTGTACAGCTGCAAGTGTTACTGCTTGTCTTACTACTGCTTAGCAATCAATATTCACCATTTTCTCTTCGCTGAGTCTGCTCAACGACATGTCCCGAGAATATTAGATGTTCCTCAATTTGTACGTTATGAGGAGTTGATCTATATGGTGCTATCTGAGTTGTGGAGGGGATCCAATAATTTCCGGATCAGCCTTAATAAACACTCGGACTATCCTCAATTCAAAAGGTAACAATGGAGACACTCTGCTCCTCCGAAATGTTCACAGCCAACAATTTGTCTGATCTCAGGCGGGATTGAATGTGGAAACACCCTTCTAATAATATATTTATAATGTTCTATAATGTGCCGCTCAAATGGAGGCTATATTCACCAACTATAGTTTCGCCTACCGACAATCTGGAGAATTAAGATAATATGTGGGGAAATGAGTTTCTGCATCAGAAATCAATTCGCCCTTAGCATTGCTATAAGATGAGTGGGTTTTCTCCATCCAGGGTCCGATCAATAATTTCCCTTGGACGGTGTGGGGTCGGGTGACTACCAATGTCACCAGTGCCCTTTTAATGCTAAGTTAATAGCCATAGTGTGAAGCGCTGTGAGCATTTCCCGAATTGCTCACTCGTCCACTGCCCACTGTTCTTATGTTAACAATTTGTTTCGGTTTTAACTTAGGCGGATCATCTTCAATGTCAATGTCAGCCAGCTCCCTAAATGCGGCTTCAAACTGTTCCTGGGTTGACTGGTCTGAATTTCTATTTTCTCTGGATGCCTTTCTCAGAGTTGCGAATCTAAATATTTTTGGTGAACACTGTTGGGGGAAAGGTGGATACCTATCCTCTATGTCAACCTTATTATTGTTATTTTCCTTGTTAATGTTATGCCCATATGTTTCAGAATGCTTGGCTGGCATCTGATTATGATTTTCCCAACTTGGGAACTGTACCTTGCTACATTTTTCACAGGCCCCCACAAATTGTGCAATATCAGCAGCTACTTGGGGCCAATAGAATTTTTCTGATGTCCTTTGACGGGTAGTCCCATTTCTCTGGTGTCCACCGTCTGGTACAACATGTGATTTTGCCATCACTTCTTGTCTGTAGGGAGTTGGGAGTACCAACTGTCCATATCCTTTGGGTCCGGCTCCCGCCTTCCTGTGGAGCAGTCCATCCCTCAAGTAAAATTGTCCTTTCTTAGGGTGTGCATGGCTGTTTAGTAATTTGTCAAAGCAAGGTTTTAATGATTTGTCCTTTGCCTGGGCCTTTCTCATCTGTTTATCAGAAAAGGTTAATGGGGGTTCCTCCTCCTTTCTACTAGGGGTCGACCTGACCTGAAGCGTGGCCATTACCACAGGTTTTACAGGGCTTCCTAGAAAAACATATTTACTTCCTAACACCAGCGGGTAATTAGGATCGTCACACACGGCTGCTCTAATCACTCCTTCCACGTACCTTGTCTCTACATTGATCTCGGCTACGGGAAGTGTCATGGTGGATATTCCCTTTACGGCCCCTTGTATCTCCACTTTCTCTGTGGTATACTGTTCAGGGTGCACTAGGGTTGCACTCACAACTGAGTCATATTCTAAACCTGAATCGTAAAGGCACCTAACCTTGGCCCCATTACATGTCACTTCTTCACAGATGGGGGGATGTTGAAGATTTATATGATTCTCTGTCAGTTTCTTCTTCCCCTTGTCCACTGTTATCATGCATGCCGCGTGATATGGAGGAACCTTCCTACCACATTCACTAGTATTATGATTATGCATCCTGCATATTTGACAATATTTTCCTTCCTGTCTGAAGGGTTTCCTGTTATCATATTTCCTTTCATTGAATTGTGGGGTTTTATTTTTATAGTTATTTCGTGGCCTATCAAACTGGTGCTTACCTTTGTTTTGATCTCTATGATCAAATTCATTAAAGTTTTGTGGTGCCTGATAATTGTCTACCTGCCTCTTCTTATTACCTGTTACTTCTGCCTGAGCTGCTTGATACCTTTCAGCAACATTTAGCAACTCACCCAGCCTCTCTGCACCTTGTTCCATGAGAAACTTTCTCAGGTCTGGAGCCATGGACTCTCTTAATTGCTCTATAAGGACCATTTCCTTAAGATCTTGGGTTTTCCCCAGAGAAGTCCATTTCTCCAAGTACGTCTCTATTCGTGCAGAGAACTGGTGATAGGTTTCACCTGACAGTAGTTTAGCATTCCTAAATTTTTTCCTATAAAATTCTGCGTTCTTTTCATATCTTAACAAAAGAGCCTGCTTTAGCATGTCATAATTTTCCTGATCACTTCTGCTCATTTTTGCAAAAACTTCATAAGCTGCCCCACGAAGTCCTTGAGATAACTTTAAGCTCCACCTTTCTCTCTCTAACCCATATGTGGTAGCTAATAGTTCATACCTATTTAGATAGCTCTCTATATCATCGTCTTTCTCAACAAAATGATCTAAATGAAAATTCATAGCTGAGGTTGAGGCTCCCTAGCTAGCAGTGGCATCAGAGGCAAAGGGACTGGCACCATTTTCAGGAGCATGGCCTTGAAACTCAAACTCCCTTAGTCGTAACTCATGTTCCCTTTGTAATCTCTTCTCCTCCTTTTCTGCTTCCCTCTGCAGCTAATTTCTTCTCTTCTCTTTCTGCAGCCAATCTTTTGTCTTCTCTTTCTGCCTCCAATTTCTTAGCCTCTTTGTCAGCCTCAATCTGCAACCTCTTAGTCTCAGCCTCTAATTTTCTTTCGGCCTCTTTTTCTAATCTTCTTTCTTCCCGTTCAATATATTTGTCACATTCAGCAGTGACATAAGAAATCATAATTTGCCCGTCCATTCCTAACTCTTTCGCAGTCTGTACAGCAGCAGATCGAAATTTTGCCAGGTCGGCCATTGTCTAACAGATAAATGTCTAAAATATGTAACTAAACAATTTTATCTATGACTAATTAACTCAGGACAACACAGGCACTGTGAGCTCAACCTTATTTATTTTCACCCAAGGATACCTTTTAATTCTTATTATTCCCTGAAGTGAATTACCCCCAATATTTGTAATAGGGAAAGATTCAAAATCCCGAGGGCGAGCCCCCAATATATGTGGTGAAGTGGGATGTTATAAATATTTATAGGGGACTTAGTGTACTGACTGAGATCAGCTGTGAAGGTATCTATATCTAATAAGAGTAGTGTATTATAGATAACCTTACTTGCTGCCACATATGTATACCTCAGTCAGAATTATTTGGAATAGTGTGATGACTACGTTATATGTCTAGGGTATGTGTATGATGAAGTGTAAGTCATAACAACAACAGACAGATAAACAATTTAATTTATTCCACCACACTTGACAACACTGTGACACTCACATACATAAAACACTCTACGAGGATATCTTAAAGGAGTCACTGATAACTTTTCAAATAACAATATGTATTCAGTGCTGTCATGAATGTATATGTGTCCTGATTCAAATACAAAGGGAACCAGGAATCACAATCAATTTTAATTACAAGTTATATGTACAGAATTTATTAATATGAATCTTGTAGTGACATATATTATTAATAGTATCCTATGTGTGTCAGTTGTGTAGTAGTAATATGAGGTAATACTGGTTTTGTTTTGTTCAAGCTCTGTTGGTATTTGTCATCATGACTTCAATAGTTTGTTTCTATTGGAACTAGTATTGGAGATGTTCTCAGTTCCTGGTATTAAAACAATTAAATTCCCCTCTTAATTTTATTTTTACAATGTCATTTTAAGATGGGGGTACATAATGTTGAGCTCCATGGCCACACTCTCTTATCTTTCGTGATGACTGCAGTAAAAGACTCCTCTGCTCGATTACTTTAATGAGTTCTGGAGCCACCCCACTGGTTGCTATATGGACCAAGGAGTATGCTGTCCACCTCTGGCTTCAGCAAAGCTCTGACCAGGTGCTGCTCAATAACTTTAAGACCACGGTCCCTGAAACAAGAAGGTTGTACCTTCTACGTCAGAACTAATTTATACTCTATTTCTACACTGAGCACAATACATCACAAACATTGAGTTCAGAGCGTTAGGCCAACTGTCAGCTTCATCTGAAATACTTTATACCAGTATTTCCCTCCCTAATGGTTACTACGCCTCTGCAATTCCAGCATTATTTCTTTCTAGTCAATAATCTAGGTGTCAGTGTACTGTTTGGCCATTCCATGCAGTTTTACTTTCCTCCGACACCTTCTGTTCAGGCTGGAGCACTATAGGCTTACATCATGTTCGCTACTGAACTACACATATATACAGACATAAATTATCAATTTACATTCAATTTTCATTAAAAGATATTGAATATTTCAAGCTTACCACAATTCATGGAAATAATAAACAGTTTCGTTGACTGGCAATGAATATAGCACAACTCCGATCTGCCGATGTCCCAGGCTTTATTTTATAAAAAATATACACTGGTGCTCAACGCACTGCTTCTTAGTAGGTTTATTACAAGATGTGGCAAGGAACAGACGCTCTGAATTGAGTATATTCGCAGCTCTACCCAATCAAACCATGTCTACACATCTTTTCAAAAAAATACCCCTTTTCACGTTTCCCCTGACAACACAAGATAGTATTTATAGCCCGACCAATCGTGTTTAGTCTTACATTTGTTGCGCTCCAATCAAATAGGAGTTAACATGGTAGGCTATTTCCGTAACGTAATGTTTTTTCAAACACGTTATAAAAAAAATTTTATGAGCAGAAATGATTTCATGCTGTCAGGCACCCCCACTATTTTATTTTGGCCATAACTTGGTAATTCCTAGACTATTTGCGTAACGTTTTACATATTCTTTGTCAGCAAACCCTAAGGAACCCAAATATACGAATTTAATGGAGCCCATATGCATTTTCTTCTAGGATAGTCGTGCTGTTACTACCTTCTCACTTCCAAACTTGAGGGTGTCTGGGTACTGTCATGTTTTCAAACGTAAACCGGTATAATGTCATAATTCCCAATAAGCGTTTTTCAGGATTTTTAAAACCTAACTCTGGTATGGGTAGTGAATTTTATCACTGTCGATTTGAAAAAAAAAAAAACAGTGCTTGTGGCCTTACACGCGTGATGGCAGCAATTGTGTATCGTGCGACGCGTGTTTAGTATTGCATGCTTCCTGCCTTCATTCGCCCCTCTCTTTCTCCTGCTTTATCTGTCTTTTAGTTACGCTGTGTATGGAATGAATGAAATATTAAATCTAGGTCATTGATCAGCTTGCGTATCTCAAGGTTTTTCCAAGAAATACAGTACACGTTTCATTGAAGAAAGCGTGCAGCGACACAGTAGGCTTTTACTATCAACGTGAAAGCGTTACAATTTGCCGACGAAGTAGAAAACAAGGAGATTTCGAGTACAGTCATTGTGACAGCACTGTTCTTTTACCATTTCTCTTTTCTTTTATTAAATTTATTTGTTAGGCTTTACATTTACCTTTTAATTTATATATGTGGATGTAGAATTTCACGACATGTATGCTGTCAAAAGCCTTTTTAAAATCAACAAAGTTAATGTCATTCTTAGCACTGCTCTATAATGTTCCTGAGGGTGAATATATGGTCTGCACATCTTCTATTCTTTTTTAATCCTGCTTGTTCGTTCCTCAGTGGTCTTTGGCTTTTGAAATTCTCTGGATAATTATCCTGCCTAGTATTTTACTGGGAAGTGAGTGGAGAGTAATTCCTCTCCAGTTGTTGAAGTCTGCAAGGTCACCCTTCTTGGAGTTGACAATTATTCCTTTATTCCACTCCATTGGTGTTATCTCTGTTTGTCAGACTTGTGCATATAGTGGTTCTAATAGTTCTGCTGCTAGTTCACGGTCTGTCTTAAATAACTTTGCATTTAAATTGCCGTGACCAGGTGCTTTTCCATTCTTACTTACTTGCTTAGTCGTTCCCCTTCTACCGTGAGGTGTAGAGGTTTGGAAGAGAGAGTGCCAGACTATCCTATCAGCTGTCTTCCTCCTGGCCTGGTTCCATTCTAGTCCTCGGTCCTTCAAAGATTGTCTAATGTTGTCCTCCCAGCTGACTCTTGGTCGTCCTGGGGGTCTGGATCCCTGGCTCTTTGTTTCCCATGCTTGTCGTGGTAGCCAATCTTCTCCCATTCTGCAGACATGGCCAAACCATCTTAGTTGGGACTGTTCTACTTGGGTCTGCAGGGGGTGGGATTTTAGGCCTTGACGTATCGTCTGGTTGCGGACCATGTCTCTTCTTGTTACTTCAACCACCTTCCTCAGATACCTCATTTCTGAGGTTTGGATCTGGCTTTTGCGGGTTGTAGTCTTTGCCCATGACTCGCATCCATATGTCAAGACTGGGACATAGGTGGAGCGGTATACAGCCATCTTCGTTTTCTTTCCAACCTCTCTCTTGCTGAGGAATCCTCGATTTATGGCCTGAAAAAGTCTCCCTGTTGCTGCTTTTCGAGTGGCCAACTCTTCTTTGATGCCTCCCTTTCGGTCTATAATAGCTCCGAGGTATTTAAAGTGGTCGACCTGTTCCAGGACCTGTTCTCCCAGCTTAATCTGATGTCTTCTTTCTTCTCGTGATATCACCATGGATTTTGTTTTAGAGCTGCTTATGACCATCCCTCTCTTCTCCAGCTCTTCCTTCCAGACTTGCAGGTTGGACTGGAGATGTGCCTCTGATTTAGCAATCAGGGTAACATCATCAGCAAATGCCAGCTCTGAAATACAGACCTGTCTCATATTCCAGTACCCCACTGAATACTTTCTTGTTCTCTCCTTACATGCCTTGATGACATCGTCCATGAGGAGTATGAAAAGATAAGGTGACAGGATATCACCTTGTCTTACACCAGTGGTGGTCCTGAACTCTTCTGACTTATGGTTTGCTGTCCTCACATAATTTCTGCAAGACTTGTAGAAGCTCTGTATAGCATGAATCAGAGGTGCTGGAATGTTCTTCCTTGCCAAACAGTCCCAAGTTTGCTCCAGGGGACCCTGTCAAACACCTTTTCCAGATCTATGAAACAAAGATGGATCTCACTCTTATACTCAAGGGCCTTTTCACTCAGCTGTCTGAGTGTGAAGATTAGGTCTTGATTTTCTCCAGTGCTGCCTTCAGTTCTTCCATCTTTATGTCATCTTCACCATCATTGGTTTTCTCTTCTATGCTAGTGTTTATCATTTCTGATGCTTCACCATGCTCACCATCCAGGAGTTCTGAGAAATATTCTTTCCATTACTTCCTTCGGGGCAGTAAGCAATTTGCCTTGCTTGTCCTTTATAAATTTGAGAGGGCATTGTTTTTCCTTCCTCATGTTCTTTAGGGTCTTATAGAACAATTTCTGGTTTTCTTGCGCATCTTTTTCTAGCTTTTCTCCAAATTCTTCCCAGGACTTCTGTTTTGCTGCTAGCACCTTGTTCTTTGCTTCTGTTCTGAGTGTCACATATTCTTTATATTTCTCCATTTGTCCTGTTGTGTTTTTAGCTCCTAAGTATTGTTTCCATGCCATTTTCTTCTCTCTTATTTTCTCTTTGACTTCCTCTGTCCACCAAGGTGTCCTCTTTCTCTTGTTCCCAAGTCGGACTTCACCACATGCTTCTGCAGCAGCTGTCTTTATGATGTCCTTGAATTTAATCCAGAGGGTTTCCAAGTCATCAGGTTGTTCTTCTGTGTTGCTCACCGCTGCAGCAATAAGCCCCTGATATCTGGTCTTAATTTCTGGCTCTCTCAGCTTGTAGGTCTTAATGCTCATTTCTCCCGTTCATTTACTTAGTTTCTTGCGTGATGTTGGGCAGTTCCTAGGCTGAGCAACTCTTTCAGTTGTTCTTTTGATTGTAAGTAGGTAGTGATCACTTCCAATCTCTGGCCCCCTCCAGACTCTAGCATCCCGGACATATTTGAATGAGCTCCTCCTAACAATGGCATAGTCGATCACTGACTTCTCATTCTTTGTTGGTTCATATCTAGTGTATGCATATATGCGCTTATGGGGGAACTTTGTGTTTGTAATGATCAGATTCTGCTCACTGCAGAATCTAAGGAGTCGCTTTCCATTGTCATTGAGAGTATCTTCTCCATATCTTCCGATAACTCCACCCCATCTAGCATGGTCATTTCCAACTCTGGCATTGAAATCTCCGAGCATGATAAATTCATCTAGGCAGTCATCCACTGTCCTTTGAAGCAGCTCGAAGAATTCCTCCTTGACCTCTGCTCTCTCATCCTCATTTGGCCCATACACTATGACCAGGTTGACTATGGTTTCTCCTTCTTTTAGTTTTACAACCATAATGCGCTCCGAGACAAAGTTCCATCCCTTGATAATAGTATCTTTTTGGTTTTTGGCTACAATGCAACCCACGACCCCTTTAGCTCTTTCAGATGTGGATACACCACTGTAGAGTAGCGTGTTGTCATCGAGATCCATGACTCCTTGTCCTTTTTTCTTTGTTTCTGTGATAGCCAGGATTTCTAGTTTTGCTTTCTTCATCTCTTCCACCAGCTCCTCTTCTTTCCCATTTATACCGGTACTTCTTGTGTTCTAAGTTCCATAAGTCGTAGTCCGTTCCAGTTCGTCGCCTTTAGAATCAGTCCGGTTTTCTCTCTTGTAGTTCTCATAATCAAAAGTTTAAAGCAAACAGGTGATTGGCCTGTTGTGCCTTTGCATGGTGGAGGGGCTGCCTCCTTACGGCCTCCATGTAGGCCACCCTCCTCCTTTTTCAGCCGGGCTTGGGACCGGCCTAGGCTTTTCCATTCTTTAACACTTTAATAGCTGTGATGATTTCTTCCCTTCGTGGAATGTCTGTATTTACCTCTAGAACATTTTCAGCCTCAGGAACATTCAGCTGCGTCTCTGGTGGTTCCTTATTCAGTGTTTCTCTGAAGTGCTTTGCCTATCTTGTTTGCTGCCCCTGTGCTGTGGTGATGAGCATTCCTTGCTATCTCTTACTAGTGTAATACTGCTTGCACCCTGTTTTCCTCTGATGGTTTTAGTTATTTTATATACAGGGTGTCCATAAAAGATTACCCTTTCCAAAAAAATTATTCTCTGCCCCATGATGAGGTACGAGGATGCTTTCTATCACAAAAGTAAGATAATCTCTGCAAGTTTTTAAGCATACCTTCATTCTCAAATGCTTATGAAGCCCTTTCCATACCGTACTGTGGGGCATTTCCAACTCACGACTCGCCCTTCGAACCGACTTCATGGGGCTGTGCTGGAAGGCTTGCCGAATTTTATCCACTGCCTCCTCCGAACATGACGGGCGACCGGTGCTTTTGCCTTTGCACAGGCAACCTTCCTCCAGGAATTTCGTATACCAACGCTTAATAGCATTCTTATCAGGTGGATCAACCCCAAACTGTCGCCGAAAATTGCGTTGAACTGCGATAACAGATGTCGTTTTCGCATATTCTACCACACAAAACGCCTTCTGTTGTTTGGTCGGCGCCATTTTGCAAAAACAGTGTGCATGCACATGGCGGATATTTCAAGTGAAACTTTCGCAGTTGAGTTGCAACCGGTAATTGTTACGTCTCTCCACATACTGGTCAAGTAGGTGAAAAAAAAAGAAATAGGTACATTCTTTTATAAACACCCTGTACTGTGCTTTGTTCATTTCTCAGTGCTGCCTCTTCTACCTGTCTTGCAAGATCATTTAGAAATGTTCTTTTGTTGGCCCGGGTTTCACATTTTACTTCCTTGTCCAGCTGACTGTACTGTTCGCTATATACTTCCTTTAACCTGGAGGACTTTACTTCTGTTTTCTTTCTTTTCATTTCTTGTCTCATCGCTATGGTGTTTAATGTTTCTGGTGTTATCCAATTTTCTCTCCCCCTTTCCTGGAATCCCAAGCATGATTTGCTGCTTTCCTTATATATTGTTGAAATGGTGTTGAATTTTTGGTGAACATCATCAGTCTCCATCTTTTCCTGGCTCTTGCCAATTTGATATTGTGTCTTTATATCAAAATCAGAGGCACATCTCCAATCCAACCTACAAATCTGGAAGGAAGAGCTGGAGAAGAGAGGGATGGTCAGAAGCAGCTCTAAAACAAAATCCATGGTGATATCACGAGAAGAAAGAAGACATCAGTGTGAGGAGTTACTGTGATTTTATTTTCCGAAGGCCCCATTCTTATTCTCCCTGTAATTATGTCCTGTCATTAATTGAGTTTAGTCTTCTTCTCTTGGTAATTAATTGCATTTTCCATGAGGGATGACTGTAGGGTTTAATTTTAAGATTTGCACCAGTCTTCCTTTCTCTAAATTAATTGCGATCACGTAGGCTTTTCTTTGCATGAAAAACAACGTCATTATCACTTGCTCTAAGTGAGATATTCGATAAAATTGGGTATGTCTATAATTTAATTAGCATCGTACTTATAGTTAGTTTCTTAATAGAATCTTAGCACGCTAAAGTAAAGGTTCTTCAGGGACTTAATTTAATTTTATATAAACGAAAGTGCCATCAATTACTATCTTATAGAAATAGATAAAATGTAAGTGTGCATATAATTTTTTCTATGATAAGCTAGTACTATCTTTGGTTGGTGTAGAGGCTTTTGAGATATTAACTGTGTGTCTAGGCTTTTGTGAGAGTAAGTGTAAATACGCTTGTGAAATTCATTGTATAAGGTTAAGTCCTTAAGCTATATCTAGCCTATAATTGTGAGGTCCGATATATATATAGATAACCTCGATTTGATTATAAAATTGGAAGTGTATAATACACTAGCGTAATTGTGTGTACGTTATTTTATTGGGCATTTAATTGTTGTGTACTCAGGAGGGGAGTGAGGGGTGTAATAATTTTTCTGAGATGGGATTAAATATTTCCTAGGCCGGATGTGTTTATATTGTGTAACATTTGATACTGGTCAGTTGTAGAAAGTAGGCCTTGGAATTATTGGGTACAGAGGAGTTCCCTCAGTGAGTGAAGTGTTTTGACGCTGAGGCGCGTCTAACACAAAAGATTTAGGTCAGCTGCGTCGGGGGTTTTTCTTACCTAACAGACAGTGTTGAAGCGGGGTAGAGAGATCAGAGAGGGACTTGTATGGTAGGCTGACCTTTGGGTGAGAATTAATTGTTTATCACTGTGCATAGTGAGGAGGGGAAAGATGGGAGATGTATTGATTTAAGGGGCAGAGGGGAGTTGAGGATTTAAGGGAGTTAGGTGTTAGAGATGAGAAAATGTTGATGTGGTATACAGCTGTTGTTATTATTTGTTTCACAGCAATTTTTCATGGCACACAGGGAGGGTTGTACCAGCCGTACAACTTGCCAAGATACTTGACCTTCTCAGGAGTAGAAGGTTCGAGACTTCGCCAGTGGTGAAGAAAATTGGTGATGCGGTAGTTACCGGCACCAAGTACGTCTGCACCAGGAGAAGGAAACAGTTCTTGTGCAATGAAGCAATAATCTTCAGCGGGAACGAAACAGTTCTCTTGCAGTGAAGCCATTCTTCAGCAGGAACGGGGTTGTCCTTAAACTCCAGAGCTCTGAGCTCTTAATCACAACCCATATAGGCGCGTTGCCTGGTGTTTGTGTTTTCTTTTTTTTATTCACGACCATAATAAAGTCGTTTGTCCCAAACCCGGAGATGGTAATGGGGCAAGTAATAGAATTGTCATCAGCAGTGAAACAGTCACATTCCGAGTCAAGTACCTGAGTCTAACAGCCCAAGTCATCAACAGCAATATTCGTGGAGGGAAATAGGGTTAACATTCCTTCTGAATGCTTTAGAGTGGAGAGACAGAAGTTATAAAGAGTTAGATAGTCAGAGCAGAGGACAGCTTCTGAGGTTGCACTGAAGAAGTCAGATGGTGGATCAGTGTTCGTGATGTGCAGTGTAGGACTTCAGAAAGTTCATGCCAAGGTTTTTGTTTTGTAGACAGGTAGTTAGGTCTACAGCTGGACAGTGGTGTTAGATTTTATTAATACTTAATAATAGCTAGTTTGGAGTGGTGGCTCAAAATCCGAGACCCCACCAAGTTCAGTGTGGTTTTGGTTAATCTTTAATTATTTTCCCCATACAGGTTGAAATCGTGGGTGAAGGGTTGGGGTTGATTACAAATCATTTTAATTGTTCTTGTTCTTTTCAGGTGTGCGACCACGCACATTATTTATTTTGATATGTAATTTATTTTATTGTGTAAATAAACTATAAACTTCATACTGGATCAGTTTCTCTATATATATACCTATACTGTACGTATACATAATTGTCTGTATAGTGTGTCTGTGGACATTTTAGTGAAACCTTATCTCCTTTTTGGTAGTCAGAGGTGGTGAGTCTTTAGCTATTAACAAAGTCGCGAGCGGCGAGGGAGAGCCAATCTAGGTTCTCACCCTCGAAGCTATAAGTCTCATCTTTCCACATTCACTGTCATTCTCATACAAATCTATTTTCTCAGTCTTTCTCATACTAGGGTCTTGTCTATACACTCAGACATAACTCTATACTTAATCCCACTTCGTGACAATCAGATTAAGCTGGGAGAACAGGTCCTGGAGCAGGTCGACCACTTTAAATACCTCGGAGCTATTATAGACCGAAAGGGAGGCATCAAAGAAGAGTTGGCCACTCGAAACGTAGCAGCTGGGAGACTTTTTCAGGGCATAAATCGAGGATTCCTCAGCAAGAGAGAGGTTGGTAAGAAAACGAAGATGGCTGTATACCGCTCCACTAATGTCCCAGTCTTGACATATGGATGCGAGTCATGGGCAATGACTACAACCCACAAAAGCCAGATCCAAACCTCAGAAATGAGGTATCTGAGGAAGGTGGTTGAAGTAACAAGAAAAGACATGGTCTGTAACCAGACGATACGTCAAGGCCTAAAATCCCACCCCCTGCAGACCCAAGTAGAACAGTCCCAACTAAGATGGTTTGGCCATGTCTGCAGAATGGGAGAAGATCGGCTACCACGACAAGCATGGGAAACAATGAGCCAGGGATCCAGACCCACAGGACGACCCAGTGTCCGCTGGGAGGACAACATTAGACAATCTTTGAAGGGCCGAGGACTAGAATGGAACCAGGCCAGGAGGAAGACAGCCGATAGGATAGTCTGGCGCTCTCTCTTCCAAACGTCTACACCTCACGGTAGAAGGGGAACGAGTAAGTAAGTAAGTCTTTATATCAACCACAAAAGCTTTTCTGGTAAGGGGGCCCTTCAGTTTGATGATGTCATACCTTTTCTCTTTAGTCCCAACTGGTACAGCAGTTCTAAGTTTCAACTTCAGTCCACTGGGCTATAAATGCATAAAATTATTTGGCACCAGCAGACAACAAAGTTCATGGATATTAACTCATACTAACAAAGGGAGGTTAATGTGAAACAAAGGTTAGGTGCTACTGTCACATAAGTGAGGCACACTTAGCATGTTATGGTCTTACCTACTGTGACAGATGTGTTCTAGAATTTGTACACAGAAACAAAATATTTTGAGATACCATGTACATATTATGTCCTGTGTAGTTTCCAGGGGTCTCTGGTGAAACAAAGAAAGAATAGGCTTACTGATCCCCGAGGCATGCTGAACATGGTGACTAATATGAGATTGTTAATGAGGCTGGCAATCTCATCATGTAAAACAGATTACTACAGAAACCACCACTGAGCACATGAATGCTTGGTGCAGGTTTCCTTACAGGGGACCAGCTGCAGTAATGGTTCCATGCTCCATAAGGAGCAAACAGAAAAATGATGATGATGTGCTTATTTTACACAGGACAGTAAATGCCTCGTCACAAAATGAAATCATAAAGTGCACAGCAGAATTCATGTGCAAATAAACTTCAGTATAAGAATCTGCCCAAAATAATCAAATGATTATGTCATAATTTCATTCTAAATGGGACGTAATTAAACACAATAACACAGTAATTACATATGAGAAGTAATATCTACCTCCTCTGCCCATAAATGCTTCTGGCATGAATGACATAAGCATCTTGATATGAGCATTAGCTTGCTGGACATCAAGCTTCCTCAGTTCCATATCAATTGTCTGGAATCATTACACAAACATTATTGACCAGTGCTATGGCATGCAAATGATATAATGGCAATATTAACAAATTATACAATCGTCTGTTACATACCATGAACTATTTCCATTTCTCAGAATATCCTACTTTAAAATTTCTGCTAAATGTCTAAACTGTTGGTGACATGGTCATTTCCTCTTGACCTGTCTGAATGTCTTGTCTTTATTGCCTGTTTGTAACCGTGGCTCGGAGTCGGAGTGGCTAAGAGGTATTGTGCCCGCCTTGAATTCTAGAGGTACTGGGTTCAATTCCCAGTTGAGGGAATACAATTTATGGAAATATTTTTCAGAACCAGTGGTCCTAATGATGTCATACTCCCCACAGTCTCCTGGGTAGTGAAATCGGATGACTAGCCTTCTCGGATAAGGGCAAAAATAGGAGATCCCGTGTGCAAGTTACGCACATTAAAAATCCCATGGCAGTTGGAAATCGTAAAAAGTAGGCTATAAGGTCGCTGCCTTGGCAAAATTTAAAAATTTAGAAACCTACCCACTACAAAAATATTTATAGAATGTGTGGTTCCTATATACACACACAGGGTATCTCACCGGTGCTACAGAGTTCGTGCACTGTGCTAAGATCTTCCTTGTGTGATCTAAGGGAGGAGATCGGAGCACTGATGAAGTTGTCTGTGTGCAATGAAGATAGTCCTTAAAACCAAACCAAACTGTGGCTGACGAAGGATGAACCCCGAAATGTCCCATGTTTCTAGTGTGCCGTCCTTTTGTAAAACAGATTTCATACCATTTAAAAAAATTATTTTATATTACTTCCTTTACCAGTATTACAGCAGCCTCCTTATTTATTGACTTATTTTGTTGTTACAAGCCACTGTTCCTTAAACAATCCACCCCACTTCCCAGCCACAGGTAGCAACATCTAGCATCAATTTAACTAAAATTAATTTTGGCTTAATGCTGAGTCTAAAAGGTTATACACATCTAGACAATAGTACACTGACATGTAGAAACAAGTTAATTTGACTAAAGGTCTTTGTAAATGTGTAGACATACAACAAAATATCTATAACATGAATTTTAACATTTCAATTGAACTTCATCTAGAGCAGAACAAGTAAGCAAACCTTGGCATATGCCTTGGTCTCCGCAAACTTAGTCTTGAAGTCCATGAGCTCAACTGTGGGCGTCTCAACTTTAGTTTCATTCTCCTGCTGTTTACTGCGCAGTTGTTCCTGGTCAAATCAGAGCAGGCGATATAATCAGAGGCAAAAAAGGATTAACTGAAAGTGAGGAAAGAAATCTGTGCTTTTAAATACATACTTGTGCAGTTGAACATTGTGCCTTCTTCTTGAGTTAGATACATCAACAAGACATTCAATAATTAATCCCTTAAACTTGTCATTCAATGCCAAATATAAATAAATAACAAGCATCTAATTATCAAATAAGTTCCTCACAAGTACAATTATATATCACAGCACTAAAAATATCCCAGCACAACTAATAATGGAAATCAAACTGACAGTATCAGTGACTAAGAGTAAAGAAAAAAACTGACAGAAAATTCACATTGTACAATCTGGAATAAACGTCAAAGTAATAATGTTTCATTAAACAAATCAAAATAAATTTCACACTTTTATTTTAATAATAAACAATACATGCCCTATTATAGATAGTATAGTATGGAATTAGATATTTTTATTCCAGAAATGTAAAAACAAATAAATATAAACATCAAAATTAGTCCAAATCTAAACACAGAAATAGGGCAAAAGTTACCTGCAGATTTGCCACAAGCTCTCTGAACTTGTTTAGAGTTTTGTCATATTCTGCAAAAGTTTCCTGGGTACCATCCAACTTTCTCTGAAGCTGTTTGAAAATAGGGTTATGATCGAGTTTATCATTACAATTCAATGTAAAGTGATAAATTAGAAGGAAAGCACTGTTTTTATTTCATGTCATAATACCAAACTTTAACAATACTAATGAAAGAAAAAAAAAAAGTGCAATTAAGAAACCACATAGAAGACCATAGAAACCACAGCAATTCTAGTCAAACTGAAACTGATATGGAAAGATAAAATTACAACTCTCACAGCAAAGATCAAATTAATACAGACACTAGTCAGTCATCTCTGTGTTTTTTTGTGCATGTGCAGCTTTGGCAATAAACATCTGACTAGAACTAAAAACATGAATAATGGAAACATAATGCTATAGAAAGATCTTTGGAATGTCAAACTTGGTTCGTGCCACATATTTACTGTTTTGCAATGTCATAAGTCAGTGGATTCATATAAAGACCCATTTACAATTTTACCCCCCCAAAAAATTGAAGGCTATGACCATGTGTCAAGAACAAATTGCCCAACTAAGAATGTCATTAAAGGGACAAAACCCTGGAACAAGTAAGATGGGAAGGTAAAGATAAAGGATCCTGTTACACGATCAGCACACTAGGGGTGATGTGGTCAGTACATGCTGGCTGCAAGTAAGAAGGAGTAGACCAAAAAAAATGGGCAAGAAAGACCTTAGTGGAGACACAGAACTGGCCCTAGAGAGATAAATGTCAAAACCAATAATCATTTACTGTTACATGAACTGGCTGCCTATGATAGATCTAGTCTAAGTAACATGCGACTAATATGCGCAGTAAAACGTTCCTAACTACATAGGTTACTATAGCAACACATCCTGAAGTGCCCATTAACAATCAATTCTAAAAACACTCCTCTCATACTCGTCAGTATCCATGTTTCATTTGTTTTTTAATGTGAGCAACTGTTGAACCTTTATTCTAGGTGTCACTTCTATAAAGCATGTGTATTGTAATATGTGAGACGAACACAATCATTCCTTACCTCAAGCAGTTTAATGCTTTTCATGTCGAGATCCTCTCTTAACTCCAACTCTGTAGCCCTGGCATTTTCCTGCAGCTCTTCATTCATATCGTTCAAAGCTTCCTGTGAACAAATGTGAGCAGTTTGCTAAGGTGAATGCCCCAGACAGTTTAATCATGCCATTGCTTAGAATAACTTTGAGAATCCTGCATCACAAGAATCATTGTGATCACTAAGAAAATTATTCTAACAATTTCCTTCAGTGGAAACAGAAGTGACAAGATTAAACTATTTGTTAAATATTTCAATACAAAATTAAACATCACATTATGCTTACAACTGTACATAAACAGGATATAATAAAATAAAAATTTTTAACAACTATTAAAAGCTCCACCCAGTAAATATACTAACTTGACAGAAAAATCTGGTTTGGACATATGGGAAGAAATTACAAAACTAAATAAGTAAGCACAAAAGAGATGAAAAGTGTCACATCACAAAAGTATCTTAAAGCATACAGACTACATAAAGCTAGACATACTGGAATTGTGCATTTAAAAAAAAAAAAAAGATGGAAAGAGATAACCAATAAAACAGTGGTGAAAATTTTTTCTTAAAGGCAGTCTATACCTTCACACTGGTGATCTTAAGTAGAATGTGCTTTCTGCTATAATGGTTGCATTTTTCATCCTACATCATAAATCTGCAGGCCCACAATTCAACTTTCCATCCCTTATCCAAAATGCTTAGTTCCAAAATGGTTTCAGATTCTGGATATTTTAACATTTTGGAATACCTAAACTGCATACCATAAAGCGTTAACTACATCATCAGCAATGGCAACTGTAATAGATGCCTCTCCTTTACTTTCTAAACCAACTTGTTTATTGCTCTGTTATTAATTCACGATGCTCAATTTCAGTAAGTTCACCACAAATTTTCTCATGGCAAAGTTACCAGGTTCTGAGTTCAAAATAAATAAGCGTCAGGCTCCAGTCTACCCAGCTATAAATGGGTTCTAGACTCTGGTCTTGAGTCAGGGAAGGCACTGACAATTCATTCTAGAATGGCCAACCCATATGCAGCTGGCATTCATACTGTCACTGCCAAGCACAAATGACAGACCTACCAAGTCATTCTTTTCCTCCATAACCTCTCTTATTTCATCTTCAAGCTTGAGGTTCCGCTCCGTCAACTGCTCCACCATCTCCTCTGCTCCCAGTGCAGCATCCACCTGCTCCTTCAGATCAATCAGCTCCTTTTCATGTTGGGATACCAGACCCTGCAGTCGCTCTCTATCTTTTTTCAACAGTGCCAGTTCTCCTTCCAGCTTCTCCACCTGTTTATCACTGCGCGCTCGGTCCTGCTTCTCAGAGTTCAGCATGTCACGCAACCTTTAAAAAAACAGAAGGAAATATTTAGCCTTCATGTCTCAGTGCTAGTGAAACAAAAGTTTACATTATTTAGTCATCTCTCTCTTCAAGTCTCATTGTTTGTAACACAAAAATTCAGTTATCTCTTTCTCTAAAAGTCTTACTGTTTGTGACATAAACGATTACATCATTCAGTCACCTCTTTCTCTTCAAGTCTCATTGTTTGTGACATAAAAAGTTTACAATCATTCAGTCATCTCTTCAACTCTCAGTGTTAGTGACACAAAAGTCTACATCATTCAGTCATCTTTTTCTCTTCAAATCTCATTGTTTGTGACACAAAAGTTTACAATCATTAGTCATTTCTCTCTTCAACTCTCAGTGTTAGTGACACAAAAGTCTACATCATTCAGTCATCTTTTTCTCTTCAAGTCTCATTGTTTGTGACAAAAGTTTACAATCATTCAGTCATCTCTCTCTCCAACTCTCAGTGTTAGTGACACAAAAGTCTACATCATTCAGTCATCTTTTTCTCTTCAAGTCTCATTGTTTGTGACAAAAGTTTACAATCATTCAGTCATCTCTCTCTTCAACTCTCAGTGTTAGTGACACAAAAGTCTACATCTTTAAGTCATCTCTTTCTCTTCAAGTCTCATTGTTTGTGACACAAAAGTTTACAATCATTCAGTCATCTCTCTCTTCAACTCTCAGTGTTAGTGACACTAAAGTCTACATCATTCAGTCATCTCTTTCTCTTCAAGTCTCATTGTTTGTGACACAAAAGTTTACAATCATTCAGTCATCTCTCTCTTCAACTCTCAGTGTTAGTGACACAAAAGTCTACATCATTCAGTCATCTCTTTCTCTTCAAGTCTCAGTGTTTGTGACACAAAAGTTTAAATTGTCCAGTTACCTTTCTCGCTCTCTCTCTCTCTCTCTCTCTCTCTCTCTTCAAGTCTTATTGTTTGTGACACAAAAGTTTGCCTCATTCAATCAGTTCTCTCTTTCTTTAGTCTTTTATCTCCTTTCAGAACACAGTTTACTTTTGACAGGTGTTACCACTATGTTGAGGATTAAATTTTTGTGGTACATATTATGTTCAGTTGATGTTGATGGTTGTGGAATGTTTCTGGTGGGTGGTGTGGTGCATCAAAGACTGACAAGGACAGAGTCAGTGAGGTCGGGCTTACAGATGGCCGACAGGTGTGTGACTATGTAGATAACAACATACGCGAATGTTAAAGGGTTCTGGCATACCTGAACAGACTGGAGCCACACACCACAATAAACATAGGAGTCAGGAACGTTGAAACTCCTGATAACGTTATACACTGTTTATTCACTACACAGTCACGTAGACATCATGATAATACAGTTCACATCAAGTCATGGAGCATCGACAGTTCATAATATACGCATACAGACATACATTAACAAGCCATAATATCAGGCTTTGAATCAATATGAATATAATATCTCTCACTTCAATCAATACACAGTACATTTGTAAGAGGCTTTGATCAATATGAATATAATATCTCTCACTCTTCAATTGAATACACAGTACATTTGTAATATAATATCCAAGGCTTTGAAGCAATACAGAATAAATAATATCAAGGCTTTGACAATATGAATATTATCTCTCAATCTTCAATCAATTAAATCCAAGTACTGTCACGAAATAACAGCTGCTCAAAACAGCTCGGTAAAAATTCATTCAAGCGCGAACTCGCAGCTTGAGATGTGAGCTGAAATCACCGCCTTTCCCCCCAAACTAATTCATAGAACATTCGACCAGTTTCTTTATCCTATCTTTAAACAAACTAAAAACTAGTCAGGTAACAGTTTAAACATTACTGAGCATACAACCCCCGACTAAAAAATTCTCTCATCACGCAGAGCGTGTTTACTAGCGTGTACAAAAATCCGACCCGTACATTCCAGTCTTTAACACTTAACTCCCCTTAATTAAAATATGACTTAACAACAGGTTTTCAAAACTTTCAAAATGATGTCTCCTTGAAGCTTCCCAGCCACTAGTTTTGTGGTGCTGCATCAAGATTTTGAAATATATAATGAATATCAGCTGTTAACATTCAGTCAAAATATGCTGTCCTGGCTAATGAAAACAGATATATCTCTAGATGATAAATGCAATCATTACCCTCTCCTTCTCAAACTTATTATGACCATCCTCCTTCTAACCACAAAGTTTCACTTACTTGACTAGAGCATCTTTCATTCTCTCATTCTGTTGCTCCATCTGCTTCATTTCAAATGTTGCTGCCACCCCATCTGATCCTGAAAGCAATGCATAGTATAACAATACACAGCAATGACATAAAAAAAACTGTGTTGAAATTTAGACAAACAAGGACTCACTATGTACCCTCAGAATAATACACCTGTGTAGTAGTCGTATTCATTTTCAGATATATGATTGTTATTCAAATGTTGTGCATGACTTGCAAAGTAAACTGGACTGACAGGGCTACTGATTTTCAGGAAATATAGCTCTTTGTTAGTCATATCTCAAATGTCATGTGGTACACTATTATTTTCTTAGAAAGCTATTTTAACTAGGCATATTCCACAAGAGTCTAGTGTACTTCCTCTGGGTCTCTGAAGAGACAAAGAAAGAACATGACTACTGCCCCCCTCAGGCATGTTGTACAAGGTGACTAATATGACGTGGGGCTAATAACCTCATCATGTAAAATAAATTGCCACAGAAACCACTGCTAGAAGAGCATGTGACTTCTTGGTGCAAGCTTCCTGTAAGGGGACCAGCTGCTGTGGAAGCTACATTCTCCATAAGGAAAGCAAAGAAAAATAATCATGATTATATGCATCAAGAACTATAGCAAAATAGATTATTTTATAATGTACCATATACACATATAGTTTTCTTTCCCACTTTGTTTATTTTCTGCATGAAAGAGATTCTGATCATTTTCTTGCACATAATAACATTATAACATTCGGTTCAGCCATTATACTATTTAGTGTTCAGATTTTCCACCCTAATGATTGACAGTAGTACAAGCAATGCACAAAACAAGTCTGTTTCATTTGTTTTATTTTTTTCTTAGGACACACATCTCTTTAGCCTGTTTGAATTTTTTAAAGAAAAGTTTTCCATAGTCCAAGCATATTTTAGTAATTTAGTAGAAAATTTATAAGTTGTAGTCATTTTACCTTTTGCAGTGATTTCGTTACGCAGCAGTTCCAAGTCCAAAGTCAATTCTTCAACTTTTTCTTTCATAGTATCCAACTCTGCTTGCAAACTTTCAGCCTATCAAGGACAATGGAAACTTTCTGTCAAATGTAATATTAGAATCAAACAAAATGTTGGACCCAACACTCTCTTAATGTAAGGAACATATAGACCTTCTATGGTAAGCTTAATAAATTCTCAAGAAATTCTGTTGAATGCTCTTGCAAACTAAAGTGTTGACTTTGACTTACCAAATGTATTCAGCACTGTACACAGCGCTGTACAGTATCAACGCATAAAACAGCTGGAAGACACAGGAATTATGAATGTGGTGAAGGATTTCAACATCAGCATGAAAGATGAGGTGCTGGAAGACTGGCTACATAGTTACTTATGGCCACTTCCTAAACCTGGTAAAGATCCCACATGGATGGGTATGAAAGAAAATCAATAAAAGGTGATTCGTCTTACGAGGACAAAAGACAAAGAAAGATCCCACGCTGTTCAGCAGCTATAGAATTATCACACTGTAAAATGCCTATAGTAAATTACTAGAAAAAATAATTACGAGGCAAATAATGAGTCACCTCAAAAATGAACTCATCCTTCCTGATACCCTGGGTAGCTATTGGCCCATGAAAGCAACATGGGGTAACACTGGAACATTTGTGTATGATGTGTATGAGGGATTCTAGGGTAAATGAGAAACGGCTGCTGTAGCAATTGACCTAGAGGATGCTTATAACAGTGTGAACTTAAAAACGTTAATGACCTGTATAATGGCTTACGGTGTTAACCCTTGGCTAATAAGATTGATAGCAGCAGCCTTAACTGAGAGATCAGTTGAATTTCGCTTGGGAACATGGACATCAGAACCAACGTGCATTTGCCCGGGAGTACCCCAGGGTTCTTCACTATCACCAGTGCTGTTTAACATCTACACAGCAAAAGTAGCCACCATTCAGTCAACTGGGCTGGGACGAACACTGACTTTTGCAGATGACATACTCATTTACTGGACTGGTTCTGACCCACAGGAAATGGTCAATAGCAAAAACGCGACACTGTAACCCATGGTGTGAAATCAGGGTGGGGCTTCTCTGCTAGAGTAAAGGGCAGAATCGTCGCTGAACATAGCGAGGATTACACAATAACAACCTCCAGCTTGAGAATGGAGGTAGAAGCAGCTACAGTAGCCTTAAGGTGGATGTCTGAAACTTCATTAACAAGGGCAGTTATTCTATCAGACCTACAATCCATGCATCAGAAGGTCCAAAGTGGATGGCTCCGGAGAACCTACACTGAAGCCTCGAATCTTCAGGAATTGGCGTGGATCTACTGTCCTGGTCATGCAGGGGTAAGCGGCAATGAAAGAGCTGACAGACTAGCTTCAAGAGCACCCATAGAAGGTGCATTGGATATAGATAAGGGAGACATACTGAGGGTAATTAATTATCGCCTAAAAGAGATTGACACTGCAATTGATGAATCATCAAGGTTAAGCTTGCTGGAATTTGGCATCAAATATAATATCAGCAGGGATGGACGTATGAGAGGATGCATTTGGCGTGTATACAACCAGCGCGCAACAGGAACAATTAGCATTCATACCCTTCGACATTTGCTAAAGGAGACTGAGCACCTATGGGTTTGCCCGGAGTACAATGATGCCGATTCTGATCAACAATAACAATTACAATTCAGCGCTCAAATAATTATTCTCTCACAAAACTGAAATTGTGAGAGGAGAAGAAATTTTATAAGACAGAGTATGTTATGCATTTGAAAATGGTGTGGTGGTGGAGGTAGAAGGGAAAGACTTGTAAACAAAGAAATGAAACTGAATATCTCCAGAATTGCCTATCGCATTATTTTCAATTATATGGCAATGTGAAGCACAGATCACGGCTGTTTGTGCCTTATACCCGAGCGATCTTTTAGTTTCGGTGACCGGAATTCTGATACCTGGTATAAAATTTTCATATGCACCGTAAAAAAAACTACTGAGGGTTTTGGTGGGGAAAATCAGCTGTTGTGTGTGTAAAATCAGTAAAATATAAATCATTACACACTCGTTCTGGATAAACACAGCGCTAAAATTCTTTTGTGTACTATAACTTTGTTCTGTGTTCTATTTGTGATTGCATTTTTATTTGTTTGAAATTAGTTTTGACGGAGTTACAGACTTTTGAAAACAGCGTCAACATTTGAGGAAATTCATAAAATAAGTAATCTTTTTATTAATTTAATATCTAAAAATCGGCCCATTCGTTTGAGTTTATAATTATAAAGACTTCTCGAAGGGAAGCTAAAGATTATTTCCACATACTTTTTTTTTTGGTTTCATATCTTGAGAATGTGTGGTAGTCAGTTTTGTGAGTTTGGCATTACAAGAACAAGCATATTGTCACCAGATTTTATAACATTTAAATCACTGTAAACGCATTCCTGATACTCGCATATTTTAAATAAGGTTGTAAAAAAATAACTTTTTGTAAAGCACCATCTGTTTTTGCATTTTCATTCATTTATAATGATATTTAGCTGCGTATATAAGCGTCAGAACCAACGGGCTGATCACCCGTTTGCCAGTCACTTCGATTACGGAAACAACAGCAAATGGGTTGATTTGCCGTTGCCCTAAAGACGCCACTAGGCGTGATGGGAAACAATGGCAAAGAAAACCTATCTGCTGTTGCCCTAAGACGCCACTAGGCGTAATGGCCACTGACTGCTTTGACGGTCGGTGGCTAAGGACGGAAGAAGAGAAGATAAGCGTCAGAAAACATGTAAAGCTATAGATAGATTACTTCCACAATACTTTGATCTATCTTTCAAGTCTTGTTAATCTTGTATTTATAATATGAATGTCTTTTTTTAATTGTGTGTGAGATAAGGACTGTTCCATTAGTGTTCTTTGGTAGACAATCCTGTGCACACGACGGCTGCCAAAGAATTCTAAGTAACTGTTTGTATATCTTTTTTCATTCAAAGTTACAATGCAGGTAGTAAATTTAGAGAAACCAAATTCTAAATCTAATACCATCCTTTTATCAATTGCTAGAGTCAGAGATACATATGATAATTTAGAAATATTTATGAATGGCATGAAAGCTCAGATAGAGTCACTAAAAGATTTAGAGTGGGATGGTAAAAAAAGTTGTTGTTTTCTTATTCGGGAATAATGACTTTTTGATGAAAATGTTTGGTTTGTCTGGAGCTCAAGGAATATACCCATGTCTGTGGTGTTTCCAGCAAAACAAGGAAATAAAGACATCCAGAGAGCATACAACTTGCAAACCAAAAAGTTTGGCAATGTTGATAAGAGATTACAATAGATATATGAACTATAGGAAAGGGAATAAAAGGCAAGTGGCACGTTACCATAATTGTTTACACAAACCAATGTTAGAGATTGAAATTGAAAATGTAGCTCCTCCTTACCTTCATATTTTATTAGGCATTGTTTTGAAACACCACAGACTTCTAGAACAGGTAGCCGATACAATAGACACAAAGATATTTGAGAATCCGCAAGAAATACATGCAAACATTAGTCCTATGAAGAACTTGAAGAGATTTGGTAGGAACTGGAAACAGGCAGAAGAATTAGAAGCTAAAATTGAATTTTTTTTCAGGCAGGTATTGAACTTTGTGAGGATAAAGAGGAGACAGATAGTTTTAAAGTTACCGTAAAATCTCGCGTATAATACGCACAATTTTTACTCATTTTTGCCCGCTAAAACTCGGGTGCGTATTATACGCGAGTACTAAAAAATACGTAATTTTCCATATCGAAAGTAACCTATGTTGGAAAGTCTGTCAAGTTTTTGTCACAATTTGACAGTGAAAATGGCGCAAAATTGAATGTGCCATGTGTTTTCTTATGTGTCAGACATTGTTGCAAAACGCATTTCGCACTCTTGGTCTTCAATCTGTTTTGATATTAAGCTTGGTTGTGAAGTTTGTCATTTGATTATTTTGAGCCCTAAAAATGAATTCGAGAAAATGTTGTACAGCGGCAGAAAAGCTCTTAGTGGTAAAATATGCAGAATCTAACGGCAATCGGGCAGCAAGTCGACATTTTTCCATTAACGAGTGCAACATTCGATTATGACGAAAAAACAAAAAGGCGCTGCAAGTGTTGCCTAGTAAGAAAAAGGCGAATCGTGGGTCACCACCAGATCTTCCAGACCTAGAAAAAAACATTATTGGAGTGGGTAGTGGATAGAAGGCAACAAGGCATCGATGTTTCATGCATTGAAATCCGACTTAAAGCTTTGGAACTTAAAAAATCTCATACAGGCACAACAGCATTTTAAGCGTCATATGGATGAGCAGTTCGTTTTATGAAGCGACATGGTCTTTCAGTTCGTCGAAGAACTACTATCGCGCAGCATCTTCCATCTTCTTTCAGTTTTTTAACAAATGTTTCATAAAATAAAATCTTGAAAAATTATGGTGCGTATTATACACGAATTTCCATTTTACCAGAAAATTTTGGGCTAAATCAAGCATGCGTATTATACACGAGTGCGTATTATACGCGAGATTTTATGGTAAACTTGAAAATGCACAAGATGCGCTGGCCAAACTTCAGTTTCAAGATCTGTGTGCTAGGTCTGGTCCAGTTTGCTTACACCTGGACAAGGTACTAGCCAAACACAAAATCATACAACAGGCTTATCATAGCAGAGCATTCATAGGGAATCCCTGCCACAGATATCTCACACAAAAAGTTTATAAAGATCTTACAAGAGCAATCATTACACAAACACTGAAAATTACAGACAAACAAGATATAACTAACATAGCTTTTATTGCCCAAGAACAATTCAACTCACTGAAAGAAGCATTTGAGAAAGTACACAACAAAATATCACACAGTAAACCAATTAGTAAAGAATCAATAACAGCATCAATAGAGACTTATATGTCTTTGTTCAGAAAGCTATTCCCCAGTAAGACAATTCCTAAACAGCACATATTAGAAAAACATTGCGCAGACTGGATCAGAACTCATGGCTTTGGAATGGGCATGCATGGAGAGCAAGGAGGAGAATTTGTACATTCCACTGTTTCCAAAATTGAAAGACGCGCCAGCGGTATTAAAAAAATATAACTTCACAATTAAAATTTATAATGGAAACTCATTTGTTACAAATTTCTCCATCTGTGAATGTACAGATTCATCCTATAAAAAAAAGGAAGTGTGAATGATAATTGAGCGAAATTTTGGGGCAAGAGAAAATTATGGCAGTTGTTGCGTGAGAGTGACAGAATTAACAGAGTGTGGAAATCATTTAATAGATGTATTTATTAAATACACCTATTTATCTATTAAATGGAACATTTCGTTTTACTCATTACCATACTCATTTTTACATGGCCATCATGATGTATGATTGAGATAATTGTTAGCTCTCATGAGTTGGGGACAATTGGGTGTGTTATTTTAAGGTAATAAATGTGGACTTGCAATTTAATGTTTCAATAATTAATGTTTGACGCATGAAACCAAAACAAAACTTTGATATCCATTTTCTGTAGGTTTTCTACTTTTGATTTCTGTAATTTGTTATGCATGTTGATTGTGACCGTTCTAGTGTAAATTGCATTAGAAACAAACCATAACAAAATATTAAAAAAAACGTAAATTTTACGCTATTTCAGACTATTATATCTTCTGTTCTAATTGTGATAAAATGTTTGTTCTTGTTCTAAAATTTACTCTAACATTTCTAGTCTAGCTTTACGCAAAATTAAAGCCGGTATTTATAATAATAAAGTAGCCTAAAAGCATTAATTAAGCCCTATCAAAAGTAAACATCGCCACATTTTTTCCCGTTAGGAAGCTGACCACGTGACCTCTGTCAAGATAGCTATAAATAGCGCGGTCAGTGAAAAAAGGGAAACAACTAAAAGATCGCTGGCAAACAGCCGTGAGATAGCAATGACAATGATTATTCGTTTTTTTTTAAAACTCCAAACTTTAATCAAATGAGGATAGAATAATGTGCCTGAAATTATGGATCAAAATCAGCAACAAGAAACTGAAGAAAACAAACAAAAAACCATGAAAAATATGGAGTAGTCAATAACTAAAGTAATAATGGACTGCGAGGAAAGCCTCTATGTCACTGAACATCTCTTTCCATGGAACCTACAGGAGGAAAAAAAAGGTAGGCCATACAAAACAAGGAGGAAGACCTGGAGGTTGATACTTAAAGAAAACATAAAGAATATTTGCTCAAGCTAGGCCGGTGGTTCCAAAACATCTTTCTCTAGGCCATACTTTCGGAATGAAAATTTGCTAGTGCCACACCAAACATTTGTTTGGATAAGAAATACCTTCAAAAACAAAAAATCAAATCCTAGCCATGCTTTATTCATAACATAGAACCCAACTACTTTATAATATGATCATGAGACATCCAAAAAGTATAAAACAATACAGCTACATAAAAATGTGATTCATTCACAAAATATACAAATTCCATGAGAGCTGTGAGCTTGTTTTTGTCAGGTAATCTTTAGAATTTACATTATTTTTAACTATTAAAATTTATCTGATATAAAATAAATTATATTACTGAATAAAATCTGGAAACTGCTGGAAAAATCTATGGGTTTCTGTACATGTATTTCCCATATTATATCACATTTAACACAATAAATAAAATAAATAAGAAAACGACCTTCATATTTATTTTGTTTGGGCATATGAATTTTGTGAAAATATTTCTAAATCCTTGATTGTCTTTGAATTTTCTCACCACACCTGCCACTCTCTCACGCCGCTCCGTTTGGGAACCATTGAGCTACACCATGATGAACAGTCACAGTCACTGAAGTATGTTCCAAATGGAGATAAATTGAAAGTTTTAAAAGAAAACTGGACAAGCTTACTTTTTCTTCTGCCATTTCCTTGTCCAGGGTGGCCATCTCAACTGTTTCAGTCACATCAGCCATTTCTTCCTTGTACTGTTCAAATTCTTGTTGAAGCTCTGACAACTCCTAAAAAGCACGACAAATGTAACATAAGCGTAAATAACCATATATATATATATATACTTTCAACTCTTTTTGTTCGTGTACCCTCAGATATAATTTATCTTTAACTATGTATCCTCAAGGTCATTGGTGCATAACTGGTTCAAAACTAATTTTCTAATGGTAACTACAATCAACGAAACAAGTGAATAATGATAATACTAGTCAAAATTAATCTTAAATAAAGTAATTTACGCATATCCACTGGACATTGAGAAATTAATACGGCATTACACAATATATTACAAAAACTAGTGGCGCCTCTTGCGCCAAATAATCTCGCCAAGCTGCAGCATTGCTACAAGCCTTTAACTTGACTCTCGCCGTATCGCTCTCACAAACCACGCCACATACTTATTACAAGAGGCAGGGAGTTAGAAGCGGGGAGGGAGTAAGACAGGATTAAGACGCATATCAGAGTAAACTATTGCTTCAAAATAAAATAAGAGAGAAATAAGATGGAAAAATAAAATAAAATAAAATTTCTATTGCCTCAACAGGTTATCTTTTAAAAAAAAAAAACGTTTTCAGTATTCAAAGTAATTTACTTAAAATAATGAAAAATAAGAAAATCCTCCGACAGTGCACTGGCAGATTTCTTTTTCACGTATCCCCTTAAATGTCTTCTCGTACCCCTAGGGGTATGTGTACCCCAGGTTGAATACTTCTTTCTTTCTTTCTTAATCGGAACCTCTTCTACCCCGTAAACAGAGTGTAGAGGTAACCCAAAGAGCACAAGGCTCCCAGGCAAAACATGCAATCAAAGTGTTTGACAAACAGGTGATTAGCCCATTGTGCAGGTTGAATACTACTGCCTTATATTATACACTTCTGAATGAAGACATGAAATAATTGACAGAAGATGACAGGATTTGATCCTGAACAAAGGACTGCAAAAATTTAATTTAGAAATCAGGAAAAAAACAAGATATAATCTGAATAGTTGTTGTTTGACTAGACCTGCTGAGCTTGTTGCTCTTTTGCAGACTATGCCAAGTTGAAGGATCTGTACACATTTTTTAGCTGTTGGGTGGTGCCATATAAAGTGTTTATAATTGTTGGGGAGCCCAGCATTAACTTTCTTTTTTCTGTAGTGAGTCCTGGGCATGTGAGCAGTACATGCTGAACAGTCTTGTATGGATGGGTACTGTTGTGACAATTAGGCTCAAGTGAGGGTTTTAATTTATTCAAGTTCTTGTTGAGTCTGGTGTGTTCTGTTCTTATCTGGAATATTGTGCGATGCTCCGTGCATTGTAGGTTGATGATGCTGTCATTTTTGTTTGAGTGAGTCATTTCTTTATATATGGCACATCCAGCAGACCCTTTTGCCCTTCGGTCCAGCCATTCCTCTATGAAGTCTTTTTGGAATATTAGTTTAGCTGTCTGCAGGCTGGCTGGAGTGTGTTAGAACCATGCTTACTTCTAGTTTTGCTAGTCTATCTGCTTTTTTAGAGAACATTATAACAGAGGTAAGAGATATGTGAACATAATACAAACCTACAACAAAAGTAGTCAATTTACAAAAAACGGAGGAACACCAGACAATGGAAAGCACAGTCCCTAAGAGCTTTTACAACATAAAATTCTATTTATTACATTTTAATTCCTCCTCTTTTTCTAATCTCCAACTCACCCAGCTTCTTGGATGCAAGAACAGCCTTGCTACATTCCTCTTTGTTATAGATCTCTCAAAAGCTCATTCTTCTCAAATGCTGCAAGTCCAGCCTCATCTTGTTTATTAAAATCATTTGAGACTGACCCACTGATAAGGCTGACCCACTGATAAAGCATCTTAAATCCATATACCAATACTTTGCCTTTCATGTTATTTTCCATCCTTTCTTTATGGTCAACTTATCTCAGTCTACTTCTTAAGATGTTAGTTAGTTATTGGAGTGATTTGTATAATGATTGCAATAATTTATGTGCTTGTACTCACCACTCTTATTTATTAATTCTCACTTACTCTCATACACATATACATTCATGTTACAAACACACATGAATTTGCATGAAAATGTTTACACACAAACACAAAACACTACCATATGAAACATTCAGGTCTTCCAATTAACAAAAGAAAGTACACTGTCTACATTACGATCAAAGTCATTACTAATTCTGGTAGAGTTGTTGTGAATCAAGGTTGTCATCTATTTTTTTGCTCATTTAAAATGGTGCAACAGTTCTGATTACCTTCTTTGATGCCTGTAACTGTCTTTGCAAGTCAGCATGAGTTTCCTGCATCTTGGACTTGTATTCTTGTAGCTGGAAAAAAAAAGATAATGAAAGAAGTTTGCTTCAAGTAACTTTTACATCCAAAAGTAAACAAGTATCAAGAAAGTATACTGTTCAAAAAAAGAAACGCATAGCTATCCGAGGGCGCGTTTTTATGAGTTTGTAAGTAAAATTTGGTGCTAGGGTATATAAAAACCAGCCTCAAATGTTCTTTACAGTGTCAAATGCACGTGTTGACCTGAATTGCGTTCGTTTTTGTAATCGTTACAACGCAGTGGTCAATAGTGTTTATGATGCAATTTTTGACCACAGCTCATGTTGCGCGCACGTGAAAGCAACAAAATTTGGGGTGAACACTATTCACTGACTACGCAACTGAAACCCTATACAGTTGACATTCAAAAATCCGGCCATCGATAATCCGGTTCCTTCAGTTTTCCGGAATGGATTTCGGAGCGCATTTTTTAATTTACCTCGTTGGCGCGCCACTGTTTTCTGGAGCCGTTTATGTTTTGATGTAGCTGTTGGGTCTTGCTTGCATGTGTTAACAGGCATTCCTGCTCATTCCTTCTCATTTTATCATTTATTTGCTGCTGTATAGCCCCATTATGGATTCAGCAAACAAAAGAAGTGGTGTAAAACGTAAACATTTAATTTTCTTTCTTTAAAGGACTGTACAGGTAGTCATTTTCTGTTAAATATATACAGCATATATAACCAAAAAAAATCCGGCATTTTCAACAATCCGGCACTCCTCAGGTCCGGAGGTTGCCGGATTTTTGAATGTCAACTGTAAAAGGATAACGCTACACAAAAAAAATTCAGTTCATTTTCAAGCAGACATTTATGGCGTCTCTATCGATAAATTTAAGGAACATTGCTATTGGCCGACTGCATGCAGGCGAAAGTCAAAGTCAGGTTGCCAGGCATCTAAACGTGGATCAGAGTACCATCAGTTGACTTTGGCACCGGTTCCAAGCCACTGGCTCAGTTGAAGACCGGGATCTCAGTGGACGACCCAGAGTGACAACAGCAGCGGAGGATCACTTTATTCGGCTTCATCATCTCAGAGACATGTTTACAACAGTTTCCTCAACTGCCCAGTCATTGCCTGCAGGACGTCATGTGTCTGATCAAACTGTCCGGAATAGACTACATGACGCTGGACTTTGGGCACAACGACCTCACCGAGGAACTGTCCTTACGCGCCGCCATCGCCGAAATCGACTTCTTTGGGCCAACCAGCATCATCCCTGGGCAGCTGACAATCAATGGAGTCATGTCTGGTTTAGTGACGAATCTTTCTTTTTGTTGCAGCGTCATGATAGATGGCGTAGGGTCTACCGTAGGTGAAATGAACGTTTTGCCCAAAATTGCAATGATGAAGCTCCGCCGCACGGTGGTGGAGGTGCAATGGTGTGGGGAATGATCAGTTACAACGGAAGGAGTCAATTGGTGC